>CAEGAF010187893.1:0-125863 GCA_903067075.1 Micropoecilia bifurca | reverse complement strand
CATAAAGCCCCAGACAGCATAGCTCCTAGGATCATTGGGACACACAAACCCCTCCACCACGATAAGGTGGCAGCCCACAGAAAGAGGTGAGAAATGCAATTAATTTGGATTCGACAATAATAATGAAAACTGTTAAATTGCATCCGCCCCCATATATGCAGACACCTGGTTTATGAGCTTGAAAAGGTTGGATATGAAAAGATCAAAGCTTCTAATGTAAGGAGAGACCATTCTTTAAAAATACACACCAACAAATGGACTCAAAGGATTAGACCGTTCACATCCTTGTTTGACCCTGCAGTCTTTACTTCAAGCAGTATTCAGGTGGGTGATGCAACATAACAAAGGTCTGCTGAGAAACATTCAAAGGAACTTTGTGCAAGGATGGAAGGAAAAAGCTCTAGAGGCTCAGTTTTCATTCAAAAGATGTATTAGTTGGATAATTAAGAAAACCTTAAAGAAGACACTTTTTTTGGTGCCAATAACAAACAAGCCCACAAATAAAACGTTGCATTTTGGCAGATCTTCTGCCCTGTTGTCCTGTGTTCTAATCCGCAACATAAACAACATTGACTCTCAATGTCACATGTGGACTGGAGACCCTTGGCTACGATTAGCTTCTTACGGCAGCAGGGTAAGCATGTGTGGAACCCACGTGGGGCCAGAGAGTAATCTTTACTTAAAAAATGTCAGCTTGTTAAACTCATTTGATCTGTCTTACATCATCCCTTCTTGATATATCAACATGCAACAGGGAAAATAAGTATTGAACACGTCGACTTTTTGGATAAATGTCATAAAATTCTCACTGGGTCCATGATTAGGGTGAAGGTGTTAAATGAGAATCATACAGTGAATAGTTATTGAATACCTAGTCAAAATGGGCTTTAAAAACCACAGGGGGGAAAAACAACAGGAAAATTAGTTCTATCAATATTTGGAAAGCAATCAGGGCAGAATGGCTTGTTTGGTAGTAATTGATGGTCTGCAACCTTATTGTTGTGAAACATACCGAAGAGATAATCTTTTCTGAGCTTCTCAATATTCCATTGACCACAGTTGAAGCCATAATCCAGAAGTGGAACTAACATAATTTCACCATAAAACAACTAGTTGCTCCTCTAAAGAGTCTAAACGTAAGATAAACAAGAAGTAATGCTCTCAAATTTCACATTATACACTCACAGCACAATACTCCACTAATGAAGAAAAATAATTGAAGTTTGCTTAACGCTCGCTGGAGAGTATTGGACAAGCAGGCGGAGTATGATCTGGTCAAACATGACCAAAGTTAAAATATTTTGATATCGCCGGACATCACCAAAACAAAAGCCACACTAAAAGTGAGTCTGGAAGCTGTGAACACCATGATGGGCGATGAGCCTGTAACGGAAGGGATGATGTATTTTCATATTTGCCGAGATATTCTTAACTAGAATCTAAAGATAAAACGAGAGTGTAACTTTGTGCGTGACAATGATTCCAAGAAAACCCTCATTTGGTTTTAGGGAAAGAAAATTCAGCTGTGAAATGACCAATTCAATCACCAAACTAGAACATTAAAGATCAGAACACTTAAGATTTGAAGGCAGTTTCTTCGGAAGAGTGTTTCAAAGTCACACCTAAGAAATGCAGGCCATGCTAGTTTCTGAATACAGGAGACGACACAAGAGGGCACAGTCTTGGTTAAAAGAAAAATCAACAGCTCTCCTATTAAAGCACCTGTCTCACAGCCGCTTATATCATACTGGTATAGACGGCACGCTAAGCTTCTTAAGGAACACATCCTCAACTTCAGTGTGGCGTTAGGCTGGCAGTGGATAGCCAGTGGTAATCCAGTGTCAAACACTCATGCATACACCATTGATCAAGTGTACTCCTATCCTTAAATACAAAATCTTTATATTTAAACATGATATTTACACATTTGCATAACTTACATTACCCATTTTCACAGCTGGATATCCTACAGCAAACTAGACGGATTAAGGAAATTGGCAAACACATACCAACCTGTGTCCTATAGAGAAATGCAATTATCAAGTAAAGCAGTCAAACCAAGTACAAAAAAAAGAGTAAACTCAAGTGGACACCAGGAAGAAATAGATTCTGTTACATCCTCAGAACTGTCATCACGTCACCACCCTGTGCCACTCACCACAGGCCTGGGTTGCCCTTGGCTGTTTCACAGAAGAAGTGGTTGAAAAGATCTCTGGTGTTGAAGTTGCCCAGCATAGTTGTGAAATGAGAACATGAACCTGCTGGCCAGCCAACCTATGACTGTGGTAGGGAACCACTAATCCTCCATCACATGACCCGCAGCTCAATAATCCCTTCTGGGTCTGACAGCACCTGGTCCAAATGGGCCGACAGCCAAAGTGTGTAGAAGTTAAAGGTAACGTGGGTAAATCTATCTGATTCTTAGATACTGGTAAAAAAAAAACAAAACAAAAAAACAATGGAGACTGAATAGTTCAGGCAGGCAGTTTGCAACATTAAAATCATTATTTTATCTTTTTTTTATTGGTATACGAGTTTTATTTCGACAACAATGAGCTTTCACAAGAAAGGATGAGGTATTTCGGTATGTCGAGTCGAGTGTCGGTATAATAACCTAATCTAATCTTCCATGCTGCTTTCTGAGCCGTCCTACTGCAACACCACCACTAAACGTGTCAGATCTGCAATAGAAATTTTCCTCACAATCTCCATCTTTTTCCTAAGTATATGTGGGAGGTTTCTGAACCGGTTTTAGCTTTGCTGCAGAGAAGCAAATACTGTCAGTATGTTCAGCTGCTTATCAGCAGCTTGATCTGCAACCAGATGAATTCACAGCTTCCTCCGGTCTCCAAGCAACCATCCAATGCGGAGTTTGGAGACGTGTGCGCCTTTCCGCTGCCGGGGTCCTTGTGGGGAGCCCCACATACAATGATCTCTATGTGCAAGAATCTGATCATGACTAATCATGGTCAGATTAGAAGAAAATCCCAGGCTGGCCAACATATCAGAAAAAGAAGCAGGATCACTGGGACATGTCTGGGACATGGGAGTTTTTTTGGTCATAATTGAATATCATCTGCATAGAAAATGAAATTATAATCATTGCAGTGAAGATATTATCCAAAAGAAATGTTTGCAGATAGATAGTGAATAGTTTTGGGACCAATGACTGATTCTTGATGTATACCACCATTTGACTGACCTAATGAGGGTAAATTATTGTACAGACTTATTGCTTAGAGGGCTTTGCTTAACCTGTGTGAGGTACTAAATTCAGGGCAGGGTCATCATGATCCCAGAGGATAAAAAAAATACTTCTGTTGATAGTTGTGGCAAATTTTTACTCGAAAGAAAATATAATTATGGTATCTCTGCTGTCGGCGCTTAGCAAGCACTTAACTGCCGAACTAGTAAAGTCTTTTGTAGATATCATTCAGACTGCCATAAAACAGAAGTCTCCTTATCTCTAAATTGTTTATGAAATACCAATTGATAGGCACGCATAATGCCTGACCTATGTGTACACAGCCTGCATCAATCTGTCACTTGATTTATAAGTTAATTGCATCAGCTTTATTACCTGTGCTTGAGGTGCGCCTCCAGGTCACATCGAGGCATGCTGAGGGAGCAGACGGGACTCAAAGGGCAGGTCACGGACAGCTTGTCTAGCAGCTTGTGCACCAGGATGCTGGATCTGCGGCATGCCTGCAGCTGCAGCCTTGTCCGGTCCAGAGGGCAGAAATCCCTTTCCTGGAGGAAGCTGCGCAGGCAGCGGGCGCAGAAGGTGTGTCCGCACGGTGTGTCGAGCGGCTGCACCAGCGGCTGCAGGCAGATGTGGCACACAAGGTCGTCGTCCACCTCCAGGCGGTAATTGTAAAGGTGGTTCTCCCAGCTGCGGTGGATCTGGCCACACTCTGGACACGCGGCCTCCAGGGGCGCCTCCGAGGGCTTGACTGCGTCTACGTCGCAGCCGGGGCTGCCCATCGCTTCTCCTTCGGCGCAGCTCAGCTTTGGCACGAATGACTCCAGTTGGGCTGCAGGGACGGGAAAGGGGCGCACACTCCTATCCCATAGGCCTCAGACGTTGAATAGGTTGCAGAGAGGACAGAAGCCCTCCAGCGGCTGATGGCGCATAGCCCTGCAGGTCAAAGGGCACATGCAGGAATGCTCAACAGCTGTTTCAGGAAAACGAGCGTCTCATTATGATGCGCTTGCGAAATTATTCGTGTGGCAAATGCCTTGCGCACGTGTCCGCGCTAAGTGCGCGCGTGCGTGAGAGCCTGCGGAGATTATGCATTGCGGCTCCTGTCCGCTAATCTGACGGTATAATCTCTCTTTTGCTCTCGCCTGCTCCAATCTTCCAATTCCACAGAGAGGGAATTATATGGGATTGAGGCAGAGAGAGGACTCAGATCAGAGAAAGTGGGATTGAGAAAAGCAGAGGCAAAGTCAGCAGGAGGCAGAGAGCAGCGGAGGCAGAGAAAGAGATTTGAAGAACGGTGAAAGAGATCAACGGGGATGTGTAAACAGACACAAAGCAACCGGCAAACAGCAGGGAGGGACGGAGGCTGCAAATGCCGCGATGGGAGAACAAAGGAAAGTGACAGGCTGGATTTATACACACTCCATGTTCGGTGGAGGCACTAAGGACTCGCCTCAAGCAAGATCCTGAAATAAAGCACTAAGCTGAGCATTGGGGCTCCCTGAAGCTAAAGGGGAGAGTCTACTCAGATCTACAGCAGCTCTTCACTGCCTCTCAATAGTTTACACAATCCTGTTCAAATGTAAAAAAAAATACATACATACACCATAATAAATCATTTCAAAACATTTCTACCTTCAATGTTACATATTTGTTGTACAATTAAACTAAAAATATAGGTTAGATGTAAAAGTCCAAAAAGATAAATAAAGGCACACCAACCTGGTTGCATTAATGTAGACACATTAATTTGTTTAAGCAACTTTTGATTTAATTTCAGCCTTTATTGTGAGTCGAATTAACCTGAAATAAAGCTATGTTGTAGGAATTTTTGTAACTATTTTCCATACATACATACTGTTTTCCATACATCCTGATTAAGAAGCCCTTAATCAGCGTTGCAGATTACTCTTTTCTTCCAGTGACACCAGGCAGCTACAGTCTTCAAATGTTTTGTGAGAGAAAGTGTCATTGTCCAAATAAACAAAACCACACAACCCAAAGGCATGCTTAGTATATAAATAACAGTAAAGATCACAAAAGGACACAAGGCATGGTGGTAGTGGGTTGATGAAATTATGAAGAGTTTCAAATTCTGGTCATTTCGGATCCAAAACCTGCAGATGCCTGCTCAGTGGTGGTTCTGCTATCCGTACCCCTCATTCCAAAGCAGATAGTCTCCTAATCCTCTGGACTAACCAGTAAATGGCTTCTCAAGCCATTAACTGCATGAAAGCAATAGAAAACCTTTTCAGGGCCTAAGTGAGAAACAACTTTAACAAATTGTTCTTTGCTATGGTTTCCACTAATAAATTTGTTTATGATTTCATTATTCAGAATGTGTATCACTTTAAAGGGGGCAAAAGGTTTTCTTTTAATTATTATTATTGTCATAGTCACATTTATTTACCTTACAAAGACAATTTGACAGGAGGGGTACGGAAGAGGGTTAGGGCCACCGAAAAAAAAAAATCTGACTTAATTCTGGCTTTAATTCTGAAAGCCAGAATTAAAGTGAAAATTCTGAGATTAAAGTCAAAATTCTGAAATTAAAGTCAGAATTCTGACTTTAATCTCAGAATTCTGACTTAAAAGTCAGAATTTTTTTTCCCAGTGGCCCTAATCCTCTTCCGTACGCCTCCTGTCAAATTGTCTTTGTAAGGTAAATAAATGTGACTATGACTTTCTGATTTTAAAGTCAGAATTCTGACTTTAATCTCAGAATTCTGAGATTCTGAGATTTAAAGTCAGAATTCTGAGATTAAAGTCAGAATTATTTTTTTTTCTCGGTGGCCCTAATCCTCTTCTGTAGGGGTGTACTTAGGATCCACCATATATAAACCTCATCACCGCCACCCACTCCCCTTCCTGTGTGGGCCTGATGCCATCAGCTGACGACAGAGGGCGTGCTTCTCCCCTCGGCTGGCCCGGCCAAGCCACAGTGACTACCTGCCTCTGTTCCTGTCTCCATGACGACCTGGATCCTGTTCTGCTCAGGGGGGCTTGACATTCAGAGTGGAGCCAGCGAAGGATGCAGGGGACTGAGGCACACAGCAGATGCACTTCTCCCAGCAGGATGCTCCACTCCTCCCCACTACATCCACGAAAGCTCGTCACATGGTGGTCAGACGCCCCCGTCCCCGTTTGATTTGCCTTTTTTTATAACTACATTTTGCCCCCCCCCCCTCCCCCGTCTTTTAAATCTACACCCGTACCCAGCAGTTACCTACATGTACGTCTCCGTCCTTTATGTGTGACTGGAACGCTTCTGTCCCCATCCCGCAGCTGGACATGAATTAATCATGAAGACACAAGGCTTCTCTGTTTCTATAACAAAGCTGTGACATCACCACAAAACACGCAGGCATGCAAGCAAAAAAAGCAAGCAAGCACAGGAGCAGGTTTTTCTTTTAGGCAGCAGTGCCTGAGAAACTAACCTTGTCAATAAGTAAAGACTTCAGATGTCCTAATTATGAAAACGTTGAGGTCTGTTTTAAACAGAGGAGGACTCTGTTGCAACCTAGAAGTAAATCTGAAGATTGTAAATCATTGCAGCAATCCTTTATATAACCTATTAATAAATGACAGGACTGCACCTGTGCTGTGTTGTTGTTTTTTTGTTTTTTTTTACAAGGCATAATCAAATCCCACAGTGATACACAAAGGAGCTACTTATTCAAACATGGCATGATGTTTAAGGCCACAGATCCCAAAACTCTAGTCCTTTTGGTTTAGCCTACATTTTGATAAAAACCCTCATCCTGGGAGGGAAAAAGGAAAAGAAGGAGGCCTGCTGCTGTTCTGCAAGGTTCTGCAAGGTCTGTGGCAACCGACTGCTTTTTTCTCCACACAACTACGAGACAGACATGGACTGATGATAACAAAAACTGTCTCTGGTTTAATTAGAAATTGCATCCCCCCCCCCACCACCGTTTTTTTTTTTTGTCTGTTCGTTTGTTTACCCCCCTCATTCTGTCATCATCCCCATTTTTTTCTGGGCAACGCACAAACTGCAGCGTCATAATTTCCGATTGTTTGGACAGGAACGATGTTGAAATTACCCCCCCCCCCCCACCACCACCTCTCCATCTGTCTGACTCCATCCCTCCTTCCAGGAGCGGCAGAGCGAGGACAGAAGCACAGAAGAAGCGACAGTAACCAATGCAAAGCCAGCAGCCACACGCCGACACCACTCATATGCATGCAGATGTGAGGGATGATATCTACCTTTACCGCCGGCGGCTCCTCCGCGCTGAGCGCTCGGGCCCCGAACAGGGTTGGTGGGGGGAGTTGGGGGGGGGAGGAGTGGGTGGGGGGGAGAGGCGGACTATTGTCAGCGGCGGGACCTCGATCACGCATTCGCCGCAACCGAGCGGACCGCAAACCCGCACGAAAACGCCCCCGTTGCCTTTGCCGACGCTGGCTCCGCCTACTTTGTGTCAGTCACAGTGGGAGTGGGCGGGGTATGAGTGCGCCAGCTGAGGTAGAGGTGGCTTGTTTATCTGCCTGTACAAAAACGTGCTTTTAAAAACCCTGGTTGTCTTGAGTTTGATTTATTTATATAAACGCATGTAATTTTTATATTCATGCAACATTTTAGAGGCGGCTCATGTCTTTCTCAAGATTCTCTCACGCATTTCAGTAGTTTTTAATATGGGACTTATGGCTCTTCACCCAGGGTTTACCCATCCATTTAGAGAGCGGAAAAAGAACTCAAAGAAATAATTTTAAATTTTTTTTGCCTTTACTGCAGTTTTACCTATCTGTTTTCAGTCTGTCTGCCTATCTGACATTTTACACTAAGATGTCCCAGAGGACCCCCATCAATTGTTTCTTATGCTTCTTTTGCTTATGGTTCTCCTCTTTCAATTTGTGTCTTGCCACATGGTTAGGCAAGACAAACGATGTTGAAGTCAGTGATATGATCCTTACCCAATATGATTTACAGTGATGATTTGAACTTCCTTCTTCTTTCTCTGCTCTCTGATCTGCCATGCTCCTTTCCAACTCCTGGAATTTTGGGGCCACAGCTCAGGTAGATGAGCTTTTGAGAAATTTGCATAAAAGATCAAATAAAACGGACATGAAACATGACTTCTAATAAATTTTTGTTTTAATTAAGATTAAATATTCATTTGAAACATAGATTTAACATGAAAACATCAGCAGCTCTCCAGATTACTCAGATATATTCAGAAACTCACGAATCAGGCATTCTTCACGGCTGCCAAAAGAACAGGGTCCTTGGTGAGAGGCCCTGTCGGGGAAGTAAACAGACGGGAATGCAACATTAACACTGCAGATATTGATTTAAAGATGAAGTATCTCTTTGCATAACAGCTCATAACTGTTTGTTTTAAGCCGGAAGATGATGGCAGAAGATAACGATCTGGAAAAGTGAGTAACTTAATCGCTGTTTTTTGTTCCCCCCCCCCAGTCAACGTAAAACGGACATTGTCCGCGCTTATTTCACTTCCTAACTGTACCTCCAGTCCATTAGCAGCATGTTCACTTCTCTTTATGCGTAATATTTATAAAAACGCGTCCACGGACTGGCCTGCTTCAAGATGCCTGCGCCGTGTGATTAAAACGGATTCGGTGAAGCAGCTCGGGTTAAACGGGGACGCAGCCCCGCTGTCACATGATTCACTTCTACAGTTTTCTCTCGCCTCTTCGTATCCCTTTGTCTCTACCTTGACTGTCTATGTCTTGTTTGACACTTTCGTGTCCATGTCCGCATTACGCACGTCCCTGTGGACCCGTCCGTCCACGCAGACGCGCTGTGGAGGAGCTGCTGAGGGAGACGGACCGAGCCCGGCTGAGAGCTGAGACCATGGGCCCCGCAGGATGGTGAGCTGGGATTCTTGTGTTGAATGAATGTATTTCTGATGTTCTTTTAAAGAGGTATGTGGGTTTTTTTTTTGTTACAGTTAAACTTTCTAGTTCCCCTTCCCTCTTTAAAGTATCCAAACTCACTGTGCTCTTCCAAATGTGGAAATTTGAGCCTGTTTTAGTAAGATTTCACGACCAACAGGTGGGCGGCCATGTTGCTTGTTTTCTTGTGCCATATGCTGAGCATTTTAAAATAATCGATTGAAGAATTATTAGTTTGGGATGTTGCTTTATATTAGGGATGAAAATTTGGGCCAGTACTGTTATATGATATTAATACATGTAATTAACAAGATCATACATATTATTTATTTCCATACATCTTCAACGTCATATAAAATCGACTGCGCTGCCTTGTTTGCCTCTCTGCTTCAGTTAAACACCCCATCATCCTGAACTGCATCAGTAAAACTGCCATATGACTTTCCCATTTTGAAACGCATACACAAATCCTAGTAAGATATAAATAAACAATGGTTGTTGATATCTGCCTAGTTTTACTTATCAGGCCAGTAGTAATATGTTAAAAATGACAGCAGCCGATAACAATAAACATGCCGATATATCATGCATCCCTACTTTATATCCCAGTACGGCTTTAAACTTGTCTTCTGCTCCTTGATCTCCCTGATGCTATTTGTTTTCTAACAAACCTCTGAAACCTTCATAACTGGGTTATACTGAAATTATAGGTTGAACATATCTAAAATAAAGGGGTCTGAAGATATGTTCATGCCACACCTTTCAGATTTTTACTTGTAAAATGTTTAAGTATCTATCTTTTTTTTTCTTTTTTCAAATGATCTTATAGTTTGTGTTAGTGTAAAAAAAATCAAATCCCAATAACATACTGTAAGAGTCTGTGATTGTAACATAGCAAAAGACAGAATGAAGTCATGTAAAAGTAAAGTCTATCCCTGGTTCCCATGTGAGTTACGATCATCCGACTCCTTTATATCACATCCATCTCCTTCTCTGAGTGACGTTCTGACGGCTGGATTGACCCTCTGTGTTCCCCTAACAGGTTGAAATGCCCCCTGCAGGGCACCAACAAGCGTTTTCTCCTCAACACGCTTCGCTCCACAGACCTGCCGCGCCACTCCGACGAGTCCAGAATCGGGCGCTCCAGCAACACGAGAGGACGCGTGAGGAGCGAGTCCCCGGACAGACGCCGTGGCCGCAGCAGATCGCCGCCAGCGGATAGCAGGAGCAACGGAGGCCGCACAGACCGTAAACGCTCGCCTTCTCCTCCTCGAAGGGACGGGCGAAGGAGTCAAGATAAGAGGCTGGACAGAGATAAGGACCAGCAGCGCAGGCACAGAGACGACAGAGACAGAAGGCACGACGATGGACGAAACGGAGGCAGAAGCAGACGGATACAGACTTCATAAGCGAACTGGCTCTGTCCGGGGAGAGGTGGCGGGTCTCCACACTCGGAACCATCTCAGGCTTTCAGAACTGGTGTGATGTAGAAGGTTGCGATTTATCAGACATAATTTAGGTTTAAAAAGTAAAGTGTGTTTCCACTGATAATTTTTTTTTTGGTGAGATTAACGTGTATTTATTGTTCTTTTTGGTTCTTCTTCACTAAAATGTGACCTAATAAAAAGCTCAAGCTGCCGTTACGTTGGCATCTCCCCGGAAATCTCTCTTCAGCGAACATTTTCTCCTCCTCCCTTCTCACTTGACTCACGCTCAGGTCTAGCTGTGTTTCACCGAACCTCCATTATAATACCATTACTATTCTTCAGCCGCTATTCACACGTCATGGTGTTGACACAGCCCAGGCTGCTGTCGCCACAGGGTAAGCTCAGGTTTATCACATGCCCAAGTTTTTGTCAGGCTATCTGGAAGTGTTTTGTTTGCTAAAGCAGATTTAAAAAAAAGAACATGTTTTCCTGACACACCTTTACACTCTGGTCCAAGTGATCTCAGATTTGCCTTATTTCTAAAACACCATAGCTCAAATAATCTCAGCCTTGTTTCTTGAACATCGGAGTGCTTGGTGTTGTAGAGTTGTGCCCATCTGGAAGACCTCTTCTCCAATCCCAAGTCTTTTGCCATGTACTGAAATATATGTTTATGTGCTTTTCACCATGGAGGTGATCAGCATTTGGCTCTATTGATGTGTTAATCCCAGGCTGCTTTAAAGAAGACCATCAGCCCATCTGGATTGTTTTGTTCATCGTTGTCTGAGCAATACTCCATGGATTCTCTTTGGATTTTAGGTCAAGAAATACTTTTGAACAATGATGCCATGGTTATTAAAGCAGGTATGGTACTTTTCACAGTGTGGACACGTACCAAGTTCTGCTGAAAAATTAAATCATCATCTCCATAAATTGTATCTGCAGAGGCATGAATCATGCAAAGTGGCTTAGACTTGATTAAACACAATTTCGGGTGAAATGGCTCCCCAAAATCCTACAGATGATTCTGTCCTGGAGTAGATTTAACGACAAGGAATGCAACAATTATCACCCTGAGGGTTCGGTTATAACCCCACTGGTGACTCTTGAAACTCAGACTCAAGCTGCAGGCTTCGGTTATTGCTGTTGCTTTTTTCCTACAACACCTTTTACTTTCACTAAGCCTCCTTTTTTATATGGTGCGATACAGAACACTGTGAACAGCCAGGTTCTTTAGCAGTGACCAAGCTTACACACAGTAAATATAGTAAGCTGATATAGGAAGCAGTTTTTCACATAATTTTGTAGGACACAACATTCGAATAAAAAAAAATACAACAACTTGATTTTTGTTTGTCATTAGCTGTAACCTGTAATCTTCCAAATTAACATAAAAAAACATAAAACCACACAAGTGGAAAAAAATCTGAAGCATCACTTTCTGAACTTTACTTGGAACTTTTCAGTGATACTCTAATTAATCTGTATATATCTCCTGTCTGCACAGTAAGCCTGATAAATCGATGTGTATGGGTGCAAACATTGCTTGACCTGCGAGATAAAGGGACCTGGTAGAGCAGCCGCAGTTGTCTTGGAAACGCGCAGTGGAAAGCTCGGACACCGGGACGTCCTATTTTCCACCTCCGTTTTGTCAGCCCTGCCTGGCGTTCAACATGTATCCATTACACTTTTCTAGATGCATCATTTAACACCCATTTTCACCCGGCAGCTCCACACGGACAAGAGCCCTTGGCGACAACAAACAGGGCTGCGGCGGCCCGCCGCACTCTCGCCGTGTTTGCTAGCCATTAGCCTCTCGCGGCCCTCCGCGCGCGCGTGGGAGTCCGCCTCATTAAACACCGGCGCTCGCGCTAAGCCAATTAAGCTGGAGAGAGCGACCGAACTCAATTAACCGCCGAGTGTCTGGAGCGAGACTCCGCAGGCTGCGGACTTCAAACCCGCGACGTCGTAACGACTATAAGACGCGTTCATTTACACGCAAACCCTTCCCGAATGAACCTCCTTCGACTCTGATGGTGTGTTCGGCATCAATGGACTATTTGCAATGAGATCTTCAAATGCAATTACGGCACTTTCCTCGGTATCTTAATGGGGGCACTCTGCGACGCAATAAAGTTCAAGTAAACCAGTTCTATACACAACACCCACCTGCATTATGGCTTAATGGTATTTATATTTGATCATTGTTGCAAAGAGGAAGGAAACTGTTAACTCAGGCTATTCTCCACTATGTGGTTTATGAAGCATGATGTGCCTCGAATGCATTTTAGATAACTTTCCAAGCAATTTTAAGGGGGGCGACAGGAGGGATGATGAGACTTAAGTATAGAGAGGTGAGATGGGGAACTGTGATAGCAGAGAGTGACCACTTTCCATGCCTGTAAATCTGTGGGATAATAAAAAGACAGATGGATGGACAAGATATAAACAGCATAAAATCAGGAGTAAATGATACTCTGCCGTCCTGATGTCAAACCCTGATTTCAGAGTTTGACATCTGGATTCATCCCATGCAGGAGAGAGAGCTCTGAGGATCGCTCCCTTCCTCCGCTCCTTTTCCAGATAAATTAATGCAATTCATTTCACAACAATAACTTTTCTTGCAAAAGGTTATAGAATTGAATTCTATTAATTATCTCAAAAAAATAGTTTCCAATAGTATTCATTGAATTTTTTTTATATTTGTTTATTATGCTGAGTGACTTGCCAATTATATTAAAAGTTTGAGGGAGGCATTTGTTTTGATATGACCAACTAATAAACCAGTTATTAGCTGACTTTGGTTTCTTTAAAATAACCTTAATTTCATCTTATCATGTCAAAAACTAGCAGAAAAGTCAGCTATTCAGTTATTGAACCCATAAATATATCACCTTTTTATTGTGATTATTAGTACTCTTTGTAAAACACACAACATAATGCCACCTCCCTCGTGCTTCACAGCTGGGATGATGTTCTCCAGATTCTAGTTGTCCTTTTTTAACTACTGAATGCGCAAACATTTCAGTTTTATTTCCATCAGCCCCCAAGACATTTCTCACAAAGTAAGACTGTTATCCCTGAGTTATGAGTATCAACCCTAATATCTTGCCTGATTTCTATTTTTCTGCCATCTGGAAGTAGCATGTTTGAGGTGTTCCTGTAAAGTACATCAACAGAAACTTAACATTTTCCAGATGCAAACAATATATATATGTAATGAATCTTTGTAATATTTTTAAAGAATAAAATCTGAAGCAACATTTCAGTGAAAACTTTGATACTCAGTGACGTTTTGTCTATACTTTACTTCTTCAATGTTCATAATTTGCATTTAGTCTCGATCGCTATGAAGAAAGAATCAAATAAAACACAACGAATTTGCAAAGTTAATGACAGTTAGTGAAAAATGAACTAAGCCCTTTCACATAATAACTTGCCAACATAATTTCAATGACCTTATAGTTAGCCAAGTTATCCAGGACAGTAGATATCACCGCCATTTTCGGCTGAATTGCATCGAAAGACTTCCAGCATAAGTGAAGAAATTCATTTGCTGGGTCACTTCTCAACTGTACGCATGCAGGCCTAAAATATGTTTTTCTGTTCTGACATTTGCCGACGCCACATTTTCACTCGCCCTCTTGTCTGGGGGGGGAATAAACAGGTGGATGCAGGTGAACGTTGTTGTATTTGCAGAGCGGCACTAATTTACGCGCTCTGTTCAGAATCTCCTGGAAACCGGCCGCTGCCGCTCTCCCGTTTTGTGCAAACAGTGACACCAATGGCTTGGTGCGCCGCATGGGTCACATGGTGTCAGAGGGACACACCTGTGCGGAGCCTGCCGGGGGGCCTCGCAGTTGCGCCACAGGTGCGTAAGAGCTGAAGGTCCACGCCGAGGCAGGATCGCAGGTACTCAAGCCTCGGGTTCTCTCCAAGCATGAATCGGGAAGACCCCTTCTACCCCTCTCAGGTTTTTAAAGACTCCTGCGCCTACCAGAGACCCCTGGGAGATGACTACAGCCCGCCGCCCTGCCTCTACATGAGCAGGCAGGTGCACTCCGTGTACACGCCGCCGTCCCTGGGGACCCTGGAGCAGGCCAGCCTTCCGGACGTCGCTCCGGCCGCGTTCACCGTGCCCGGCATGCGGGAGGATCCGGGCGGCGTGCCACCGCTCCACCACCCGCAGGGCCTCCAGCAGCAGCCGACACTCCAGACTCCGGGTTACATGGAGGCAGGAGAGCAGAGCAGATATCACCTCCCTTTCCCCTGGATGAAGACCACCAAATCCCACTCGCACACCTGGAAGGGCCAGTGGACAGGTACAGAACACTAGCACATAAATCGAGGAAAGAAGATAAATGGGTAGGATTTTTTTTTCAAGGACCCACAATGCGGAATCAATTAATGAATCTGAGCTCGATTTGTTCTTCTGAGGCCTTTATTGACGTCTCTTAGAAAAATGGCTTGAATTTACTGCATTTGGAATAAAAGGTCAGTGCCTTGATACTGCAGCACGTAGATTCTGAAACTTAAACCTGTAGCAAGATTATAACTTAGAAGGAAATTATATCCATTAAAAAAATATAAATTGATTATTAATGTGGTGTATAATCTTTAGGCTGATACGTAAATACTGCCAAAACATATGATTTCTCACCCTAATAAAAGACCAGAATAATTGAAGTAAAAATGAACAAACGCTTTTTTCAGCCATCATGGATTTTAAATTATTTGGAAAGTTATGTATATCACTTACCAAATAAAGTTATATACATAACTTTATATATATATATATTAGCAAAGTTTTTAAAAAATATTTTAGCAGGAACTGTTTTTTATTTAATTAAACTTACAAACTACCCATACTTAAGATGATTAGATAAATGCTCGTTTGATTGCTTAGTTCTTAACAACTTTGGTTGTGTATAAAATATATTTTGACTCATTGATTATTAGAGTCAAAACGAGCAGAAAAAGTGCCTTTTACATAAAGACAAGAGAAGAAAAAAGAGGAAAAAAACATAAATTGGTAAACGACTAAATTATCACTTTGATTTAGTACAAATAAACTGAACTAAAAAAACCATTAAAGCTTAAATTATCAAGATGTTACAATAGTTCCCATTTTCAATTGAACTAGTTTGGAATAAATTAGATGTTATCTGGCCTGGACATAACTAATACATTTATTGTTTTGTTTCTGTTGCATGACCAACTTATTTCTGATTTTTATCATCAGTTATTTGGCTCTGCTCTACGTTTTACCACAATCTCAATAAAAAAAGTTTATTACATCATATAAAAGACTCGCAATGTGATTTTGCTTTCCCAGGGTCGTACGTGATGACCGAGGCAGAGGAAAACAAGCGCACGCGGACCGCGTACACGCGCGCCCAGCTGCTGGAGCTCGAGAAGGAGTTTCTCTTCAACCGCTACATCTCGAGGCCGCGGCGCGTGGAGCTGGCGCTGACCCTGAGCCTCACCGAGCGCCACATCAAGATCTGGTTCCAGAACCGGCGCATGAAGTGGAAGAAGGAGGAGGACCGGAGGAGGGCCAGGGGGTCCGAGCCGGACCAGGACTCTTCCATCACCTCTGGGGATCAGGGAGAGACTGCGGGGGCAGCGGTGTCTTCCTCGAATGGACCTCACACCAGCACGCCCCCTCTCTCCCCACTGCATGGCCACACGTTGTCCGCGTCGGGGTCCAGAGAACCAGCATAGACGTGGAGACTCGCTCTTAATTGGATTATATAGGAAATATATATATATTTTTGGTTGCACAGAGATTAAGCTGTTCTTACAGCAAGTTAAAGGACCTGTCAAGATCCCCTCATACATTCCAGTGTGTTTTTGTTGTTTTTTACATGGGAAATGTGGCTCATTGCCCAGGGAGCAGAAATCAATCAATCAATCAATGCACATGTCAATTCAAAGTTACATTCCGGACAGAAAACAAGTAGGCAACAGGTTTTACTATTGTGTACATTCCATATATCAGCATCCACCTGTGTCACATGCTTTATTAATTACACAGTTTAAAAGTGTACATGCTAACTTTGAAATAAAAACGTATACAAGTATTGCAGCCCCCTGTTAAATGTGGTTACACTGGAACAGAGGCCGTCTAGGCTTCATAACTTGTTTGCTGCGTCAGCGACGAGACCTTGGAGGCGCAGGCGGCAGATCTTCTTCACCTCCCCAATGCCGCGCGCCCTTTCCGCCGCGCGCTCGTTCTGGCAGCGCTCAGAGAGCTCGCGCAAGATGGTCACCTTGTCATTCATCCGCGCGCAGATGACAAACGGGAAGCCGAAACGCCCCTTGTACTCCTCGTTCAGCCGCGCCATCTGCGAGGCCTCCGCCGAGCTCAGCGCGTCCATCCCGGCTCGGCTCTGCTCTTCCCGGGACTCCCGGGTCAACGCACCGCTGTGGAGATGCTCGCCCGCGAGGTCCGGGTGACACCTGAGGATCCCCTCCTTACCTGGACACAACCGGTGTTTCATTATGCTGCTCCCAGTATGGATGTGATAAATAAAAGTACAAGATGCGTGAAACAGCAAAAATCCTTTAACCTCACCCGACTCTGGTAGAGCATCGATGAATTCATTAATCGCAGTTTCTAAAGCATTTAAGCTCGTAAAGGGACGACGGGTCCAGACAGCGGCTGTTATCAGAGGACATTTCTCCACTACATTGCCGAAAATATTTACAAAATCTTCATAAGGAAGAGCATTTACTGCCGATATGTCCATGGAAACAGTTTTTTTGGTTGTACGGGTAGCGTTTAATGACCTTCGGACAAGACTTTTTGAAAACAGGTTAACGCACTGCTGGACATTCAACTGGCAAACATCTGATGTCTGGCGACACCTAGCGGCTGTAAAGCAAACAGGACATCGTCTACGATAGGTCCTTGCACAACTATTCACCTGTAAACTTCAATGTCTTCTCAAGTTCAAATTACAAACCTTAATGTATTTTATTGGGATTCCAATATTTTAGTACAAAACAGCACAACATTGGGTTGTAGAAATAAAAAGCTTATATTTTTATTTATTTATTTTTGGCAAACAACTAAAATTCTACAGCTCTATTTACTCAAAAAAATAACTTTTTGGACGAACATTTAAAAAATCATGGAAAGATTTTCCACCTGATTACTTTGCTTTATTTCAGCACTGTGTAATTCTGTTACTCCAATTTAAAGCAAATGTGTTTGACCAACTTTTAAGGTTGATTCAACTCATTTACTTTAGTTGGGCCCGATGTAATTTAATAGAGCCAGCCCAGCTAATTTGCAATGTTTAGGACCAAGTAATTGATGTTACTTGATTAAGATGAAAGAAAATTTAGTTGAAACCAACTTATTTTACAGTGGTACCTTGAGTTCATCCAACTCATGAAAATTAAGTTAGCTCAACAAATATGCTTCATGCTGAAAGAAAGCTATTTAATCATGAGGAAATCTATGTGGATTTCTATGCTAAACAGTGATCAACACAGCACATTTCCCAAGCTGTTCATTACTTCGACCCCCTCCAGGACAATCCCAACATCCTCATTGGCATCACGAGGCTCTGCACCCTCCGGTCGAATAACAATGATTCCAAAGACAGTCTCGGCCATTTGTGCACCTTGATTAACGTCCTATGGGAGTTAGGGTGGGGTATTGGTGGGAAAAGATTTCACATCTCATTAAATAAAAAAATAACGTAAAAATCGTTAGGCTGACGCATGGTAAAATGATCTTGTCTTACCAGTGGAGGCTTGGAATTTGAGGGTTGGAATCACATAACGTTCCTCACTGCACCTGGACCCAGCTTGGTCCGTCAAGCAAAACTTAAATTTTGCTGCAACCGTTACATTTATTGTGCTCATGCTGCTGGTGAGTTTCTGGTTACAGAAGCCGTCAGAAGCTGGGTGATTATTACTCTCAATCACTTCCCAGGATGGGTTTGTTTCAGAGCTGCAGTCAGACAAAGATCACTGAGCTTCAACAATCAAGCCATCTGATGTCTCATGGCTGAGCTGCTGCGTTTTACTCACCTGTTGCCGGATGATAAACTTGACATCATCCATGTAAAGTTAGCAGGCAAGACACTCATAGTCTCAACAAAAAGGTAATTATCTGTTTTGTTAAATGATGGCTCTTGTTTGTCTAGAAAGGAAATTTTAAATTACAGGTGATGCTGTGTTTATTTGCATTTTGACAATGACACACAAGTTACCTACCTACAACACAAACACTTGTTTCATTTGTTTCCGTTTTGCCTCCAGCCTCCAGGTGTAGCTTATACACTCCAGACTTTAAAGGTCCACAATACTTCACAGTCCTGAGAAAATAGTGACACATCCAACAGATTAATATGGTAAAAGGAAAACTGAACAATTTTCTTTTTGGGGTTTGCAACATGACCAGTATGAGGTTTTGATAGTTGATTACCATCCAGTGATAATAAATAGTGAAAAGTGGAAAGGTTGTGTGTCATAAACAAAGTATCTCCTTGTATAACCAGTTTTAGCAGCCTTAACTATGTCTGTAAAAGTTTCTCAAATCACTGTGGAGGGTTTTCACCAGCTTTTCTTTAATATATTTATTAGAATTTTGTGTGACGCTGCACAGGAGGACTTGTGAAGTGAACGGGTTGGGACGTTTAATTTTCAAATTTTTGTACTAATAAAAAAAATCTGATTTGTAATACATTTTATGTACTTTATAGAACCACAGACTCAACAGACTGTAAGTAATGTTTATTCCACTTAGGAAAAAAAGTCTTTACAACCTTCTAAACAGCCTTGTAGTTTAAAACAAGGGGTTAATGGGTTGCTAGGTCTTCGTGATGTTGTTTGTTTATTAATGTTCTCTAACAAATCGACACAAATTTATACTGATGATAGATTACACACAGGGGGACCTTAGTCTAAACCAAATGTAGAAGGATTTTGTTTAGACCCCTCTGAGAAAAGGGGTTGAAAGTCAATTCACACGGCACATTTCAGACTGAATTAAAAAAACACAGCCTGTGGCAAAGACCAAAATGTTTTTATGATGTCACTGTATGTTCCTCAACAGAAAAACATTTAGAAATTTTTTAATGATAAAACTTCATATGGCAGTATAATTATCTTTGAAAAATTATTATTCTGAGATGATGAGGCATTGCTTTATATAACTACCTGTGCTTTGTTGCTGTCTTGTCTCTGATGCATTTAGTGAAATTCTTATCAGGATCTTCCCAGTAGCAGAGCTGCAGCACTGGGTGGTAGAAAACATTTGCTGCCAAACAGGAGCTGGTCTGATTTATAACAAACCGATCAGGCAGCTGGGAGGAGAGGAAGCTCTCAGCTGAGGAGACAAGAAAATAAAATGTTCAACGGATGTATATTATTAATTAAAATATGAAATGGTAGTTATTACAAGATAATAATAATAGTTCATGTAAAGAACTGATACTGACCCATAACATGAACATCCACAGATTTAGTTCCGCCTGAGTTTTTGCAGGTGTAAGTGCCGTTGTGTTGTGAGGTAGCTGATCTGATGAAGACATACAGCATGCAGCTCTTCCCATGTTCGTCCTTTTTAATACAGATCTGGAAGGAAAACACTGAAATCATAATCATGTAGAACAATGTTTTTGAAATTAGTTGAAATCTGTGGTTGTATTTGGATACAATAAAACAAAAATCAGAGTTTTCATCACTGTACCTCATTCCCTGAACAGGTTTCCGCTAAAACCTTGCCATCATGTTCCCAGATAGAACGAAAATCTTCTTCTTTTTTTCTGCAGCGAAGTACCAAAGGCTCACCAGGACTAATGGTCACACTAGAAACCTCATCTGGTTTCATTGAAGCAGTATTTAAGTCTGAAATATAAAACACTTCAAGTTATTTAATGCGTTTATTTATATTTTTCTAACTTAATTTGGGAATAATCTTGAGATGAGAGCTATTTTTTTCCTCTGGTCAGGTTAACTCTGAGTTAAAACATTTCCTAATGTGTGTCTGTTTTTATGTAATTACCAAAGTCATACAGCTGGGTGCATTCTTGTTCTTCAGCATTTTTGGCACAACACATCGCTGCACTGTCCGCATAGTTTGAAGTTGTGGCTGAGCTCTCTGCTATCCAATCATCAATATCTTTTCTCTTCTCCCTTAAGGATGGACTGAGAAGAAACATTGATAGTCAGAGAGTGAAATGATAAAACTATGTATATATGAACAGAGAATCTAGTTGTCTTACCGAGACCATTCAATACTGGGCCTTGGAGAACCTTCAGAGATGCATTTAAGATAAGGAGATGTCATTTGACTATTTATACGATCCAGAGACATCTTTGGTTTTGAGGGACATTCTATGAAGCATGTGAAAAAGATTGATTAACATCATTTTAAATCCACTAATTATCTGTATTAAAGTAGTTTTATGCTTCTCTGTTTAGTTGAGTCTTAATAAAGATAAGAAATGTTGACTCACCAAGAATACGAAGATCAACAGTTTTTGAGAAATTGGTCTTCTCTTGACTTTTACAGGTCAGGTTGTACATCCCAGAATCAGTCCTTGAAAGTCTTTGTGTAACCATGGAGACACTCTCATTTCTGGAGAAGTTTAAGTAAAACATCAAACTTTGCACACATGAAGGAAAGAAGCAGACCCATCAACAAGCACATTGACCTAAAAATACACTCACATGTTCATCAGTGGGCCTTGTTCTTTCCCCCACTGGCAGACAGAATCATTAGGAAGCCTCTCTAGAGAGATGAGGAGTTTCTTACCGGCTGACAACTTCAGGCTGACAGGATCAGAATCATTCAGGTGGTCAGCTGGCTGAAAGCAATCCACCTGAAAGGCAAAACTCAGCGTTTTATCCCCTTAAACAGAGAAGCTCCAAACATTAGAAAATTGTTGGGTTCAGTGGTAATTCTTGCAACAATGTCTCTTTATGTTGCGATAAAGTATTTGCCCCTCAGAGTTTTTGTTTTAGGTGAAAATGATTTTTATATCAAACCTGCATAACAATGAGTTTTCCGTTTAATATTATTTAATTTCTTGAGAAAACAATCCATACAAATTGTCATGGCCCTATATTAAAAACCAATTCTTCCCTAAACTTCATAATTGGTTTTGGCCCCTTTGTAGGAATAACTACCCTCAGTCTTTTGAAGTAACTGTTGGTAATGAGCCTTTTACATTTTTGTAATTTTGTAAATTTACACACTCTTCTCTGCAAAACAGTTTGGTTTCAGTCCCACAAGCAGCTTGTTTAATGAAATCTTTAGCCATGTTTAATAATAATGTTTCAAGGATAGGCTGCAATAGCTAAAACACATATGGTTTTGTGGGGGGAGAAATAGTTAATACTTACAATTCCCCCAATTTGCAAAGCCAGCAAATAATGTTAGACATTTTTCTCAGTTTGTTGAGGAGAAAAAAATGTAATATTTCAAAATGTATGTATTATTTCTGAAGAAAATGAAAACATTTTCCTTGATTTGTGTCACTTTTAAAACATCGACGCCCCATTTTAATGTTGACAGGCTTTTTCTTTTACCTCCCAGCTCGGCACACATTTCTGATTCGTACCACCGTCAGAGCAGAGTGCGTTAGCAGCACACAGCAGGAGAGCAGCTGAAACGACAAACAAAAATAAAATTCAAGTAGAGTTGAAACTAATAAAACTCAGTAGGTTTTCAGTACGTATTTAATGAATCCGATTCAGTTCAGTTTATTTGTATAGCACCAATTCACAATAAATGTCCGAAGTGTCGGAAAGTCATGTAGGCACAAATGCAAAGTAGTGCGTAGTTGCGAAGTAGAAAGGAAAGAACATGTGGTTTTTAACCTTAAATGTTTTATTCATTCCTCTCTTAATTTCTTAATTGCTAAGCCTAGTGCGACCGATTCATCAGAGAAGCGGTCCTGTAACGGTGGGGGAGCTGCAGAGATCATACAACAGCAAACTTGCACTATTTTGCACATGACTTTGTCCAAAAGTGAACAGCAAAGAGTCTATTGTCCTGAATATACGTCACATTTATCAGTCTTTTTATTTTTACTTTCCTTCCACTTTGTAATCAGGTTTGGTTTTGGTCTGTCACAAGAAAATCCAATAAAATACACTTAAGCGTGTAGGCTGGGAACAGTTTTGCCAGGCACTGTGAAGACTGACTTTTAATTCACTCCAACCAGTTTAACAGAAGGAGAAGAAAAAAGAAACGGTATTCATTATTGAACATACAGAATTCATTATATTTTCAAATGATATGGGAAATCTGAACAGACTTGGGTCAGGTAATGTTATGAGTTGCAGACATGATGGCGTCATCATGTTGTCTGTCCAGCAGAGTGACTCTAGCATTACTCAACATTAGCTCTACCTGCAACCCACAAAGCAGAACTCGGACTTATTTGGGTAGACCGCTCACCACTATTACCTTTTTTTTTTTTTAACTTTTTTTTTTTCAAATTGGTTGCAGCTTTATGAAATTCATAACTTAAAAGTTAACACATAATGTTCTTTGGCAACCCCATCCTCCAAAACAAAAACACAACTAAAAAAAATCTAATATTTGTGATCTGAGTGAATTAATTTTAAAATTGGCACAAAGATTGAACTTTGATCACAATGCAGTTCTTATAAACAACTCTGGCTTACGCCTCTTTCTAGTAATTTATGATATACATTGGATTAAAAATAAATTAATCCAGTTCTAATACTTGAAAAAAAAAACCATTAACATAACTGTTCCTTTTAAACAAGCATTCACAGTTGTAATATTTGTGGACTAACACTTTTTCTTTTTTAACCTTGCAGTATTTTAAATGAGATGTAATGCATTCTGCATATATGGGACTTGCAGTCAGTCAAACCAAAATAGCCCAATAAAAATAACATAGTCAAAAGCAGCAGTGTACTTTCATCAACATTGAGGATGTAACTTTAGCACTTTTATAGATCAGGTAACGTCAGATGTCCGATAAAATAGAATAATAATAAAAATCATGAAAATATAACTATCCCTAATTGTCCCACAGTGGAAAAACTCAGATGTGCCAGCAGCAAGCTAAAGTTAAATAGAAGACAGCAGATTTAAACTATGGTTATAAAAATAAATAATTATATATAAAATTGCAGTAAATAGCATACTTAAAAAAATAAATGTGCAACTTTAGCAACTTTTTTTTTTACAAGATGTGTGTTTGTGCATAGAAAACAGCAACTTACAAACAAAACCTGTAAAAATACAGTCATCTGACTATTGAAAATTCCAAAATGTCTTTTGTGTTAATGATAATATTGACAGGATTAATAATTTATGTTACCGAGTGCGTAGGATTTTTTGGTGGACTGAGTAGAGTTCCTTATTTTTGTAATTGACTGCATGTGTTACTACCTAATTCTGATAAGTGAATGCAAATAAATTGGCTTTACATTTTTTTAATGCATTATTCTTTTCATTGCATTGCTTAAGCTTCAAATAAAACTTCCAATATTTACACATTTCAGTCAAGTCAATTGTATATTTTACATATATGGTCATTTTTAAACTATTAGGGGGAAAAAAAACCCATAAATTTTTTCAAATTAGACCAAATATGCACATGAGTTTTGCATCATTAGTAAAAGATTTAAATGCCTCCTCTTACCTGCAACCATGTATCTCTTTCTCCGCATCATGAAGCTGTCCGGCAGTCTGAGTTACATACTCCGCCTTAGACGGCACTGTGACACTCTGCTGTGCGGGATGTGAACCAGTATGTTTTGAAAGAGGAAGTAATGCACTACTGCAAAGACTTCCGCACTGTTTTCTGTCACATATCCGGAATATTCGAAAAGCCGAATGAAAAACATATCTAAACATTGAAACCACAGAAAATATTCCTGATGGGACAAAGAATTATGATAATGCCTAGTTTATTGTATTCACAGGATATGATAAACCTGTGAATATGTACTTTTTTTTGAGAAAAATACAAAAAAACAATCCTCGATTTTAAGAAGAAAAGGTGGAAAAGGTAGAATGAAGAATCCGCTTTTCAACTTATCTGAGAGTCAATATGCTTATTTCTGCAATGAAGGACAACATGCACCATTAGAACTGGCTCAAAATGTTTTAGTCCCCAGAGCAGAACTACAAATTTGGATTTGTCCTATTTCCTACTAGGAAAAAACAACTTTTTTATTTGGGCTTGGCTCTAGAGCTCAAGCCCAAATAAAAGAAAATGGACTAAGTTGTGGAATAAAAAGCAACTGTACATCTGAACATATTGAAGACGTTTTTGGAATCATTTTTTGTTTCTCTCATGATGCTTGTAGGAAACCAAACCTGCTGCATTTACTGACTGGTAACGCTGCCAAGCTTAAGCTTCGTTTTAGTATGCCTTGGGCTGGTACTGACCAACATAATATATGCAGTTACTTTTAATATTTGTTCCCTCCCCCCTGAAACATGTCTGCATCACATTTTATTTCTTCATTCATGTCCTTATCTTTTCCCTTTATTTTAAACCAAATCAAAAATAAAACAGTAAACCCCATTAGTTGTTATGACTGCTGCGAGTTGCGCCAGCAGCAGATGAGCGCCTGGTTCACCCCAGGATGCGGAGCCTCACTCTCTGCTCTGTAGCTCAGCGGCCAGAGTGCGAGCAGAAAACAACAACAGGCTACTTACTCTGCAAGGAAGGCAGCTGCATGGAGAGCGACAACAACGACGAGCAGGACCGCGTGTACGCCGTTATATTGACTTAAAACAAAATGCATTTTATATTTACAACGCGAGGAACTCGGTGTTCTCCGTGAGCTGTACTGATTTCGATCCGTTGCTTTGAGGGGGGGAAAGTGTTTGTAAAGTAGCTGGCTAGCAGGCTAGCTCCGCGCTTCTTCTCTATGGTTGAGTATCTTCCGGCAGCAGCGGCGGCAGCAGCGGTGCCATGAACAGCGGACTTCCACCTTCCGCTGCTCCGCTCGGGGGTGCCGGGATACCCAGTGTCAAGGTGAAGTTTTGCCGATACTACGCGAAAGACAAAACCTGCTTTTACGGAGATGAGTGCCAGTTCCTGCACGAAGATCCCTCCATGGGAAGCATGTCGCTGCACGGAGGTGGCGGCAGCCCCGTCCCGCTGCCCATGGCCGGAGGTGGCGGGACGCCAGCGGGGTATTCTCTCGGTGGTGCGGCGACGGTCTGTCCAGGCGCTGGAGGGACCGGAGTGTCCAAGAAAAGCGAAGCACTTGGGCCTACAGGCACGGCTTTGGAGGGGCAGCTGCTAACCAGTGAGTAGACGGAGCAAAGCAACACAAGGGTGGGCTGGTTGAGCCAGACTTTTCCAAAGGGCCTTCCGGATGTATGTTCAAATTTAGTCCGAGGATTCAGTTGGGCCTTTGTACTTCACAACAGCGTGCTTGACATTTAACGTACACGTAGAAGCCCTTTGTTATGTGCATAGCTGCTTCTGTATTATTTGGCTGTGTTGTGAAAAGTTCCGACTTGCTTACGTGCTTTGATCGCTGGCTCCGTTATCACAGGCTTTAGAAAAAATATACTTCTGGAGCTCAGAGTGAGGCCTGTTGTTTTTGTATGACAGCTGAGTGGGCTAGTTAGCATCAGCTAAGCGCTTTGATTGTTTCTCAAACTTTTTTCACTTCTGGCTTCGGTTCCAATGTGTAAATAAATGTTAGTACTTGCGATATTAGTTATCATTCAGGGTTTTTTTTTTAAATAAAAAAGTTATGCGCATTTATAGATTATAAAACTGTCGTTTTGTCGTTTGCCATCATTAGCATGGCAGTGCTAGCTGTCATTGTTTTTGCTCTATGGTGTCCCCCTTTCTCGGGGTAAACACTGTAATTAACACTTACTTAAACGTTTCGGTGTGCAGTAGTTACTGTGTAGGTCGGCTTACACTTAAGGACACGGAAATCAGTAACCCCCAGTGATAAAAACTTTTTAGACATCTACTGCATATCGCCTTGTGGCTGTCTGCAGTGTTTACATACTTTATAATTATCCCTGTAAGTGGGCAATTACACATTTTCATAGTAATCACTGTTGGGACCTCTGCGCAGAAGTAACCACATGTTACATTAATCTGGTTTCAGACAGTGTTGACTCTATTTTATGTTTTGTCATCCACAGTCCCAGGGATGGAGGGTCCAGCCCTTAGCGACGCCAATCTCACCAACTCTTATTTCAGCAGCAGCTTCATTGGTGTCAATGGGTTTGGAAGCCCTGCAGAGTCCAAATTTACAATGATGCAGGTACAAGATATATGTCAGTATATCAATAAAACAACATATTGACACACCCATCTTAAAAAAACAATCAACTCAATTTATTTAAGACACCAAAGGCTCTTGTTTTTTGTTGGGGTTATTTAGTTTATGGAGCTGCTACTACAGGCGACTAAAACACATTTAAAGACACCTCTGGTATCAGCTGAGGATACCAAATGTGACTTTACTGCAACACTTATTATCATATCCAGCAAGTCAGTGTTTTAATAAAGTCTAAGATCAGAAATTTTCCCAATTATTGTGGATTACATGGATTAAGAAATACCAACAAAGAAAATAATAAAAAAAGACAGCAATACAAAGTTGAACTCATTACTATTTTGAGATATTTTTTAATATAATTTATTTAAGTCTAAAAACCGAGAATCCCGTACCTTTCAAAAGTGTTAATATCCGTGGATTTAACAAAAAAAAAAAAAAAAACATGTTTTGCAGAAAACAACCACATGCTTCAGGATACCTTAATGGAATTTCTGGTCTTTTAAATGAACAGACAGTAACGCAGGATTGTGAAGCAAAGGGAAAAACTCGTATAGGATTTTATTTTTTTTTAAAGATATACAGATTCAAAAGAAAAACTGGGAAGAAAGGCATGCAGATATTTGCACCCCCTTTGAGGTTGTTTTAATGCAAGACTGTAGACCTCTGCCCTATATGCAGCTCATTTGCAGCTTATAACAGGCTTTCTTCCATTAAACATGCTTTCCTGCTTTTATCTCCATCCATCTTCCCATCAAGTCTGACCAGCTTGCCTGTCATTAAATGAAAGCATCCCCTCATGATGATGACATCATTTTTCTACAGTAGGGAGGGTGTTTACATAGTTTTGGTTTCCCGAATCACATGCTATTTTGCGTGTAGATAAAAAAAACAAGTCTCCCTTATTCTTATCTGTCCATAGCATTGTCTTCCACCTGTTGCTGTATCCATCTACAGAATGAATTTCTTCTAGCTTTGCTTCAACTTGTTCAGTGACCTTCCACTTTGCCATAAACAGCAGATTTGTGGAGTGTACAACTAATTACTCTGAAGATTCTCAAGCATCTGAGCTCTCCTGAGTTACTGTGAGCCATTGGCTGCTTTTCTGATTAATGCAGCCATGTCTTTGGTAGTTCGTTGTAGCTTTGTAGGTGTGCCATACTTTTCCTGTTCTCAGACAATGGACTGAATGGTTTGAGCTGTTGTTTTCTCACCTAACTGTTCTTAATATTATTCCACAACTTTATCCCTGTGTTGAATCTAAAAGAAAAAAAGGAAAAATATTGTTTGTTTTTAAAAATGGTTGCCAAGGAAAAACATCACTTCCCTCTTTAAAAAATAAAAAAAAGTCTCACCAGACCACAGGACTTTCCAAATGATGTCCCTTGGTGATATTTAATATCAAAACAATAAAGTGATGACAATTGGGTGAAAATTCTTCAATAATTTCACAGATATATCTTCTAACCTTTTAATGTTCTTGTCAGCTCCTGATTTTACAATAGAAATGTTTTTGAAAGTGAAACGTAAAGGCAGCAAGTTAAAAAAACCCAACAAAGAATATATTTGTGCATGTAAATAAAAACATCTTTCACTTCAGTTGAACTTTTATACAAATTCAATTCAGTAGCCATTATGTCATTAAAAGAAAGAGGTTTTATGTTTCATTTACTTAATTTTAAGGTTTTGCTACAAACACTTGATGTTTTTGTTTAACCTTAGAAAAGTATGAAAGTATATGATGTTTATATTTTTGTTACATGACAGTGTAATACAATATCTTAACTATAGATTGTTGCTATAATATGAAACCCAGATATTTGAAATAATTACCTCTATCCTAGAAAGGTTTTACATTAGTACGTTAAAGCAGAAATATTGCATTACACAGAGCTACAAATAAATGGTTTGCATGCATTTTAGGTGAGTTTTGGACAGTAATTGAAACCGGTTAGTATTTTGGATTCATGATGCACATAAATGTGGGTTATATAAATATTTATTGTTGTTGTGACAATTGTTTTTGTATTTAGCGAATGACTACCAGCAGCAGCTCTCCCAGTCTTCTCAATGATGGTGCCAAGAATTTCAGCCACAGCACTCATGGTAAGGCTCCCTCACAAAGTTCTTCCAACATATGGAAATATGTGGAATTTACTTTAGTCATTTTTAGGTATGGAGAAACTTCACGACTTTATAAATTTATACTTTTCCACCAATTGTGTGTAAGAGTTTTAAGAAGATGATAAAAAGATGAAAATGTCAAAACAAGTCTGAGGTCTTGGTATCGTAGCTGATGCCTTTAACATGTCAAAATGAGCTCCAGAGCACATTGTCTTTGGGGAAAACTTGAGATTTTTTATATCTGAATATAAAGGAAATATTTAGTTATCCTGTCAAGATAACTCACCATGAAGTTTTTTCAAGATATAGAGATAATGAAACCGTTATCACAACAAAACAAGTGAAAAGACTTGGTGTTTTGAGTTCATTGAAGATTTATCGAAGCAAACCAGCAAGTTCTCACATTTTGCCTTCAAAATGCAATGAAAATAAATTTTTCTGAATAACAGATAATAGTCATAATGACATAATCTTTTGTTTCATCTTCTGTATCCAGCTTGCAGTTTAACAGTTTAGTGTTGTGTCTTTATTTTGTTCAGTTCCTGACTGCAAATTGCCAGTAATGAGCCTTTATGGGTATCTTGGATGTCTGTGCCTTTGGCCATGAAAGCTGGTCTTAAACATACAGGCTCCCTGAACAGACCAGATAACATTTGATGACTGAATGATCAGCTTGTAATTCTCCATCCCCGACAGATCCGGTAAACTCCTCGACTTCATCACTGTTCAGTGATTTTGGTGCGCTTAGCATTTCCCAGAGGAGAAAGGTGAGAAAATGAAGCTGTGCGTTTATGTGAAGCGGCTCTTGGAGCCAGAGCCTCACATCGTCTCTATTTTTGTTCACGTAATTCTTCTATATTTGACTCATGCCAATAGGCTCCTAACCCCGCTGCGAGTGAGTTCATCCCTAAGGGCGCTCCGCGAATGGCTGCCATGACGCAGTCTGCGGTTCAGCCCTTCCCTTCTCCGCTCTTTGCTCATCCTGGCCTCGGTGGCTCCACAGCTGCTTTGGCGCCAGGTGAGGGTATATTTCTGTTAAACACCACGTAGGACGTGCTTATCTGTAATTTTATCATTTGACCTGCATGTTAACTTCCTTAAACTGTGACTATTCTACCTGTTTTGGCCAGTATTTCGTAAGCGTCATTTTTTTTTATTTTTTAGGTATGTCTTTGTCTGCTGGGTCATCTCCTCTCCACTCCCCAAAGATCACACCTCACACTTCACCTGCCCCTCGTCGACGGAGTCACACCCCGAACCCCGCCAACTACATGGTGCCCACCACTGCGGCCGACCAAGGCGCCCACATCATCCAGAAGGAGACCGTAGGGGGGACAACGTACTTCTACACAGATAACACGCCAGTGCCAATGGCAGGGATGGTACGAAAAGCACAACGCACTTGAAATACAAGTTTTAAGTGATCTCAAAGACGCAACATCACACATTAAAAGTCCCAAACTCTCTTTTTCTGACGCTTTGTTTCATTTTGTTGTGGCCTACTAGGTTTAAACGTGTTCTTTCTTTAATGAGCTTACAGTTTGACACCTAATGCAAACAAAGTTTTGCTTCCTCCTTCTTTCACATCGTCTTAGAAGTCCATATTGGGGAAAAAACCCCCCAAAAAAGTTCGTAACATCATCTGCACGGTTTTCATTTCTTGATAAATGGGAAGCTGGTATGTCTGGTTTCTTGCAGGTGTTTCCTACCTTCCACATCTACCCCCCAACCGCCCCCCATGTGGCTTACATGCAGCCGAAAGCCAATGCCCCGTCCTTCTTCATGGCTGATGAGCTCCGACAGGTATCGATCGCTGAGTTGTCCTCGCAGTTTCACCGAGCAGCATCTGTCTTCTGTTTTGTGTTGGAGATCTGTGGTGAAAATCCCCGTTTTGTTTCAACAATCAGGAGCTGATTCACAGGCACCTGATAACCATGGCCCAAATCGACCACTCAGAGAACCCAGGTAGACTGTCTCGTCGCTGGTGGTTGCTAAAACATGATGAATCACAGTTTTTTTTTCCTCCCTATTATAAAATATGCAATTGCTATTCAGAGGATTAAAATATGATTGATTTTATTTCTAATTGCTGCACCTTAAAAAGCTTCGACCATAAATCTTGATGTATTTTTCTTTTTGGGCTTTATGAGACAGAGCCACACCAAGAAGTCTATATCCAAATCGAAAGGAAAAGGCACATTTATTGATTTCTGAAATGATTCCTGGTAAAAATCTGAGGAGAATGGCATGGACTTAGAGTGCATTCACACCAACGTGGTTTAGTCCACTTTAATCAAACAGTTTGATGTCTGATGTGGACCAAGTGACAAACTCTGGTCTACCTAAAACCCTAGGTCTTGGTTCAGATGAAACGAACAATGATGCACCGCCAAGTGGGCCGGAGACCGCTCCAAAGCAGGATTATGTTTGTGAGCAAACAACACGAGGACCCAGGAACACAGCATGGAGATGAAGGATATAACTCGGGGGACGTTTATAACTTGGCCAGGGTATAAAATATTACCTAAGCTTCAGACTTCTCAAAAAACTCTTTAAGTCGTCTTTAAAAAACATAAAATGAATCTTGAAAACGTAACGATATGTGGGCATCCACCTAATGTTGGGTGATGGAAAGAAAGACGACGTCCCTAAACATACGACCTGAGCTACGATCGACGTGTCAAAACCTTCGATCTGGAACCAGAAAGATCAAAACCATCCGACATTATCCTTTAACCTTCTCGATAAGTACCAGTTTGTACTGATCTAATCACTTACAATCTGGATGAAATACATTGAAGTCTGATTTTAATGTGACGAAACGTCATATATATCCAAGAGATACAAATGTTTTTTTTTACCATTACTGCGTGTCTGTATGCGTGTAATCAGTGCCCTGACTTCTTTTGGCAACCGCTTCCTTTAGACGTACCGTCTGAAGTGGACAGCTACCACAGCCTGTTTCCCCTCGAGCCTCTCCCCCCACCGAACCGCATGCAGAAAAACAGCAACTTCAGCTACATCACCTCCTGCTACAAGGCGGTCAACAGCAAGGATGACCTGCCATACTGCCTGAGGAGGATACATGGTAATAAGCGTGTAAACTTTACACAGAATGTGAAGCACTGACAGAATATTTATCTTTTTTTTTGTTTTTTAAATATGAGTAACTCATGACAATCTAAATAAAGTGCCCCAATATATCAAGCATGAAGCTATGAGCCATAAGCTTCTAGAGTTTCTTTTCTTTCTTTACAATAACAAACTCTCTTCATGTAGCTGTGCTGTCACACATTTGTTCACACATGTTAAATGTCTTGTTTTTTTTTGCTTGTTTTTCAACGGACCAGGTTTCCGCCTTGTTAATACAAAGTGTATGATGCTGGTTGACATGTGGAAGAAGATTCAGCACTCGAACACGGTCACACTTAGAGAGGTCTTCACCACAAAGGCCTTTGGAGACCACTGTGAGTGTGTGCTATCATTAGTGTGCAGTGCACATCCTGTGTCTGTCTGTTTACCTTTTTTTATTAATGTTTTTGTGAACGTGTTTCAGGCTGATGTTGATTGTGGTCATAAATGTGGAGCTCTGTTGTAAAATTCAGCGCTTATGTGTTCTCAGGTCAGCTGAAGAACCTTATTTATCTAGTTCTGTTGTTATTATTGGCTTCTTACTTTTGTGCTCCCCTGCTTTCTTTTTGTCTCCCCAGCACTGGTCTTCTCATACGACTTCCATGCAGGTGCAGAAACGATGTTCAGCAGGCATTTTAATGACCCAGCGGCGGACTCATACTTCACAAAGAGGAAGTGGGGTGAGTTTTGTTTTTTCATATACTTTTTTCTATTTGCTCTGAAATAGAATCAGCATCACCTCAGGCACCACACATCGTCGCTCCGCTTCACACATTCAGCTTTTGTTGACTTGTTTGATAATGAGGTAATTGCTATGCATTTATTTAGATGTGTGTTCTTGCATTGGAGGTGTTGCATCTAGACCAGCTCATATCAAACATGTATGTAATGTTTTATTTGAGTCTTAAAGGGACAGATTGTGAAAACGTAAATAAATCCTCAGCAGAGGAAGGTAAACAGCATAATAAGTTAAGATTTTTGCCAAAAACAAAAACAGATGGTTAACTTTGAAGGTGTTTGCTCAGCTTAAGAACGGCCGTGCAACTCTGCTAAATCAGGTTGATGGAGCCGCTTGGCTGCATTATCCATCATTTTCTCTGAATCGATTTGTTCAAGGCAGCTTGATGCAGCTGACAGTAAAGATGCAAGACAGCAATGCTGTTCAGTGTGGCTGTTCTTACTGAATGAGGGACAGGTTGGCTGTTCTCAGACCTGGTGAGGTGTTTAAAATTAAAGGTATTGCATCAAAGTAATTCTGTTGCACGCTTTTAAAGATCTAATTATGTTTGTCTTGACTCGGAAGTGGCAGTTGGTAAGGTGAAGGTCTGCTTACTGTAAAGGCAATAAACAGGAACTGTGATCTTATGCTAATTTAGGAAGCTTTGTAATATTAATTTAAGCCTATTTTCTCAGCACAACTTGGCAACACTGATTACTGTTGCACACAGTGTGACATCTCTCCTGGTCCTAATATTTAAATCATTACAGATGCCACACATCTCAAACTGTACATGTCATTGCTATATGTGCTAATGTGTGCAAAGCACGATTGCAAGGAACTGATTAGATGGGTTACTTTCGAGTGATCATTTGATGATTTTCTAGTGCCAGAGATGCACATCGATGTCCACAGTTTATCAATAATCTGTCATGACAGAAAGATTAGCGAAGACTTCATCATAGTTATAATAAATTAGTGTAATAATCTGACATACAAAAGAAAATTTGAGCTTTGTTTCTCATATATTTGGTTGCATATTGCTTTTATTGACCATGTGAAATGGAACATTTCTGTGTTTGAGGTGTACCAAAAACAACTAAAACCTCAGTGAATATATAATTGAAGATTGTAACATCAACTAAAATCATTAAAAATGTCACGGTCTAAGTAGGCGCTAGCCACCCACTGCTCTGAGGTATTTCTTCACATTTCTAGTAACTCAGGTACGGGAATAGTTACTGATAATATTGCCAGCGAGCTTTACGCCGTAAAACCCAAACGATCTCTTTGAGGGAGCTGTTTGCAGTTCCACTTTGACAGTTGGCTGTCAAGCTTCTTTTAAGGAAGACTTGTGGATCTGGAGGAAACTGTGGCTGAAAGTGATCCCGGGCAGGTGCTGCTGATCAGACTGCCTACAGGAATGACTGAAGGGAGGAAGCAAAACCACGCTCACGTAGATCTAGTCTGCAGCAGAGGCTGATAAGAAACCTCTATGCGCTCTGTAGGGAACAAATAACTCCTGGCACGAAGTGTAAAACTGCCCAACTCCTTTTCAGCCTTAGGCATCACACTGTGATATTTCTTACAGCTCACACCTTTTCGCTTTCTCAGCTGCTGCCTAGATTTGAAAGAAAAACTTTCCACTGATGGGAAATAAAATCAAGTTAAATAAATATGTCTGTTAAATATGTCTGCCTCTGTTCACACTCGGCTAAACTGGTAGCTGTTTGCAAGTAATAGTTTAGATCAATTTTAACCCCTAAATTTAAATAGAACTGATCTAAATGTTTCTCTGTGTTTTTCTAACACCACTGATATTCCATCTGCCAGACAGATCTGTTGATTATCACAGAGGAAGCTGACAGTTTGAGGTTTAGCTTATCAGAAATGTCTACCTCAAAGATCTGTTTCTGTGTGATAAAGCAGTTTTTGGTTTTTTTTCTTCTTTTTAAACTTGCGCAGGGCAACACGAACCTCCGCCGCCGCGGCAGCATGCAGGCCTTCTGCCGGAGTCGCTGATCTGGGCCTACATCGTCCAGCTAAGCTCGGCCTTGCGGACCATCCACACGGCCGGTCTTGCCTGTCGGGTCATGGACCCCAGCAAAATACTCATCACTGGTAAAACCAGGTATAGACACTTTTAGTCCACATCAAACATCCGCTTGTGTTATTATTAAAGCCCAGTTCTGCTCACCTTAGATGGCTTTTAACCCAGCCGCATCAGTTATGTTATTTAAAATCAGGCTTCCTGTAAAGTAATATGTTAAACAGAGATGCTTACTTTTGACTTCCTTTTTTTTTGTTTTGTTTTTCCACCGAGTCGTGTCAATCACTCGACACAAGACACGCAGGCAGACTAATGAAGGTCTTTTATTTGAAGGTTACGGGTGAACTGCGTTGGGGTGTTTGATGTCTTAACGTTTGACAACAGTCAGACCAATCATCTTGCCCTGATGCCGCAGTACCAGGTACTTATGCAACAACCGGGTTTACCCCGTGATATAAACAACATCCGGATTTTGTGTTAAAGGATCTTAAGTGTCACGCTGTATCAACATCGATGTATCTGTGTGTCTTTGCCACGCAGCAAGCGGATCTAGTTTCCCTGGGCAAGGTGGTGCTGGCTTTGGCCTGTAATTCGCTGGCTGGAATCCAGAGAGAGAACCTGCAGAAGGCCATGGAGCTGGTTTCTATAAACTACTCTTCAGACCTCAAGAACCTTATTCTGTAAGAGGGTGTGGAGGGTGTGCATGAACACTATAGGTCACAAGAAACCACTTTTAGAGCCGCTACCAAACAATTACCACTGCAGGACAAAAACCAAAAAACAAGATTAGAAATCAGTTGGAATAAGAAGAAAAATATTTCCAAGAAGCAATGTTTTTGTACAGTTTTCATGTTTAGGTTCCCAGAAGAACCTAGGACTGAAAGCAGAGAGCCTCGCATCTAAAAAGGCTCAGGAAACGGAGGCCTTTGTAATACTTTCATAAATAAACTATGGTGTTCTGTTGACCATTGAATCTAAAGAACAGTAAAAGTTTTTAATCATATATAGTCTTCTACATAATCTTGTCTTTTAGCTTCTATGCTAGACACAGGCCTGGAGCTGCCAAAGAAATAATTTAATGGCTCAGTCAAAGTCCTGACTTCACTACAACTGAGAATCTGATGAAACTGATGTGATGCTTTTCATACTGTCCTCGTCGGGTTGGGCCATGAAACAAATAAGCCACAGGTTCAGTCTGTAGAGGTGAACGTCTGGTGGAGGCATAACCCAAAACTCTTTGAGCTGCTGCTAAAGCAAATGCCCACCACACTTTTCAGAAAATAACCTTTACAAATCACCTAGTTTTGAAGAAGAAATGTCTGGTCTTTTTCCTCAAACAATAACTTTAAGGATAAAGCAAAGCAGGTAAACAATGGCTTACTTAAAACTGCAGCGACTGAATCTGAATAAAATCACAATATGAAGCAGCCATTGTAGAAAGACACCACTAGAAATTTACAGGCGTAATGCGAGTGTGTGAGTTGAGGAAACCCAAGTGTCACATTCTGTTCTTCTGCATTTTGAAGATGAGAACTTTATGTTCACATCAATTTTTCCTAATTACAAAGTGCATTAAGGTCAACATTGATTTCCTCCATGTTCTGTTCTCCATGTTAAAGCAAATAATAAAATGGTACCAGACCATTTCAGTGAAAAACCTCCTTTCATTTTGCCATGTTTTGTTTGAGGCGCCAGATGTCTTTGTAACTGAGTAACGACTCATCACACAAATGTGTAAAAATAATGTTTGACATTATATCGCCTAATTTTCGAGCATTGAGCTGCTGTCCTATAAACGCAGGTATTTGCTGACTGATCAGTCTCGGCTGCGCAGCGTCAATGACATCATGCCCATGATTGGGGCACGATTCTACACGCAACTCGATGCATCGCAGATGCGAAATGACGTCATCGAGGAGGACCTTGCCAAGGTAACGTGAAACGTGGTGAATGGATGATGCTCGCTGTGCAAGGAAAGAGCTTAACAAGCAAAGAGGGAAGATTGTGAATACAAGATGTTGTAAAGTTTATTAAAAGGTTTTGACGTCTTTGCTAAAAGTTAGTTTCCTCATGTTGGCGTGAATGTGTGAAATTACTGCCCTGAAATTTAGCATGTTTCTCCCCCTTTGTGCCTCAAGTTCCTCTTCCCTTCCTGGACTCTGGTTTAATGCGGATCCACTCAGCTGCTTTGTGTACCCTAACCTACTTTTATGCATTTTGGGTTCTGGCTTTGCTTTAACCATGTTGTTGAACCGATACGTAGAGTTTTGAACATTTAAGCCCCCCTCTTTACATGTGTAATCTATTGCGGCTGCTGCTGCTAAAACCTGCTTGTAGTCTGCTGGTTTCTATAACGGTGGGGAGGGTTTCCTGTTTATCGGCTCAACTTTGTTAGCTCAATGTCTCCTCCTATAAAACTAGGTGTACTGTTTATTTGCCTTGGGAGGGCTTTTGTTAACAAAGGTCTTTGGTGTTGACAACATCAGAAGTGTATTGTTTTGATGAATGCAGCTCTTGCATAGAGAAGGAGATAAGTCATTTCCTAATTTATTAGCAATTCTGCATTTTCATCACAGCAGGGTTTTAATTTGCTGTGGCGCTTTAAGCTTCAGTTCAGCTGAGGGGAAATTTTGGGCATTTCTGACAGAAGGACACCAGTTCACACCAAACGCGTTACGCGGGTCACAAACACGACGGATGCTTCAAGTTTGACGTGTGTGCGCTTTTGGTGCGTTCACACTAAACGCGCTTTGAGCGTCAGGCGTGTCTGAATTACATTCAGTGTCCATGTGGAGAGCGTTGGATGCGCTGAAAGCCAAAGCTCCTTTTGGAAAACCTCTTCAGGAGCCACATATATGTCTTGGATGGGAAAATAAGTTTTTAATTATGGCAGCAAATATATTATTTCCACTGAGTTTTCAGAGGTGATAAATTTGGTTTAAAACTGCTCGAACATAACTAAGAAGGGCTCAAAACATTCAGGAGCTATAGCATGAAAAATGAACATGTGGTTTCCTATATATTGTTGGAAGTTGTAGACTGCTTGCATGCATCAATACCAACAACTCACTGGGGTTCACATGCCTCTCTTTACTTCTGCTCCTGTACAAATTGTGTTTTGTGGGCCAGTTCAACACTGCTGTTGTGTCACTCTTGAAGCTGTGGTTGGGATTGTAGCAGTTTTTAAGGCTGGTCGTTTTTGAGAAACTTTTAAAAACCAAGCAACATGAAGGTTTGCATAATTCTCAGTACTGATTGGCTAATTGGAACCATTGATCTGATATCTGTACTTTCCTGCTTTCTTTTTAGGTTCACATCTGTTAATTGCAATACGCCGTGAAGTTTTCAGGCAACTTATTCTTGAAAATAATAATAATTTATTGCACCCGTTCTTTGCAAAACTACTCATAACCACTTAATGTTTTAGCTCTTTCTGACTTTATAACAAAAAACCAAACAATTTTCTTAATGTGATACCACATCACAAAGTAGGATGTAATTGGAAAAAAAAAGTACAAAAATTTCGTACTCCACAAAGTGGATTATATAAAAAGTAACCAGAGGAAATTTGACCTTTTGACCTACATATAAACACATCAGTGCTTCTCACCCTACATCCACATCATCCTCATGGTGAAACATGGTGGTGTCAACATCTTGTTTGCGTCTTTAGCAAACGGCATTCTCAGCATTAACCTTTGATTTTAAAACAGCTTATGAAGACCCCGGATCTGCACCGATGGAAACTCAAGCTGAGCATTAGGGGGGAAATAAACACGGTTTTCATTCTGCATAATTCACCGGCAGCAAAACTACTCCGTCACTGTTGTCTTGGTTTTGAGACGAGGCTGCATGGATGATGAAGTATGTTGCGGTGACTTCTGCTCCGTTTTTAGTAAAAAGGAAGTATCTTGTGGGAGCAGCTAGAAACGGGCGCTTTACACGTTGTTTGGACAGAAAGTCAAACGATGGGACGTTCAGTTTCTGGGAACATTTCAGTTTTTTTTTTTTTTAGGGCCTTCACATGTTTTCTTTATGAAGACCACAAATATTTATTCATACTTTGTTCTCTCTTTGTGCGGTTATTCCTCACTTGGTGCTCCAGCATTGCTCACTGTGCAACCGCAAAGTAAAAGTATAATTCACTTATACATTTGGAGGAGTTCCTGTTTTTAGTATCGTACATTTATATTTATAAAACCAGATGGCAATCTAATTAGTTCACTGGACTTTTCCATTTCTGTTAACATCCATTTTGTTTAATCATTTTCAAAGGTTTCGTTTATGTTAAAACTTGACATTCAATAATTGTCAGTGAAGCTGTCGACTAATGCAGGACGTCTGGTTTTGGTTTCCAGGAGGTGCAAAATGGTCGCCTTTTCCGCCTGCTTGCCAAACTGGGAACCATCAACGAGCGGCCAGAGTAAGGGTCATGACCTCTTTTTCCGGATGGTGTTTGTTTATGTTTTTTCTGCTCCGTAAATCTTGTGCTGTGTGATCAGGTTCCAGAAGGACCCGGCGTGGTCAGAGACCGGCGACCGCTACCTGCTGAAGCTTTTCCGGGATCACCTGTTCCACCAGGTGACGGAGGCGGGGACGCCGTGGATTGACCTCAGCCACATCGTCTCCTGCCTCAACAAAGTCAGTGAAAACTTCTCCTTTGCAATTCAGGAGCTGAATATGTCGTCGTTTGGGTTTTTAATTCAACGACGGCAAAGTGCCGTCACTAACACTGTTTACGATACTGAAATCTGAGGTCAAAATAAGTTCCAGGTCTCGATTCTATTTTGAAAATCTAAATAAAATCCAGTCAGATTTCAATTCAGTCACATGAATTCAGATTAAATTAATATGAAACTTGTAGAATTTTATTTTTTTATCCAAAGTCCTTTAATCTTGAAATAATGAGGAAAACAGTAGTTATCGCTTCAAAATAAAACAAAATGAGCTTTAAGTTCTTGTCTCTAAGATGTTTAAAAACTAAAACAAAAAGCCCAAACCAGACGTAAGACATCTTTTTTCTCGATGGTCAGACTTGCTACAATCTAGTCAAAAAATACTTTTTTAGTCAAACTCTATGTTTACTTGACCTTCTTTGACAAAAATCACAAAGCTCACCGTTTTACTTCCTTCATCCTACATGAACAAGTGTTTAAGCTTGGCTTGTTCAGTGAGTCTCATGAATGGCTACTTCTAAATTCTGAAAAATAAGGAGATTTATCACTAGATCTTGTTGTTCCTCTTTTTTAACCATATCTGTTTACACCTATACTTAAAGTACTTGACAAAATCACACTTCCAGCTCAATGTTTGTGTGAACACAGAAGCAGTCACGAAACATTCTGCATGTTCAGTCCCTGAACACAGATCACATGTCGGCTCCTGTCATGCTTGCTGTGTGTGTGTCCAGCTGGACGCGGGTGTTCCTGAGAAGATCAGCTTGGTGTCCCGGGATGAGAAGAGCGTCCTGGTGGTCACCTATTCGGACCTGAAGCGCTGCTTCGACAGCACCTTCCAGGAGCTGCAGGCCGCAGCCGCTGGCTCTCTGTAGCGCCCCCTATGGGGCCCAGACCTGGAGCGCACCATTGCACTACAGCAGAGGACCAGGCTCTCAGACATCAGCACAGCGAAGGCAGCGAGGCGGGGCTTCGTGAACCTCAGTCACATACACTGATTCCTGTCCACCAGGAACCACTTTTGTAAAGCATATATATATATTTTTTTTGTGGCTGAAAATTGGAAGAAAAAAAAAAACAACAAAAAACAAACAAAGAAAAAAAAGGAAAATAAGACTAACATGGAAGCTGTGATGAATGACATTTTTTAGAAAAACAAATTTGGGGAACAAAACGAGAAACTTTTTTTTCCTGCTTTTATTGTTTATTTCTACAGCTGGGGATGTTTTTTCTTTTTTTTTTTTCTTTTTTTTTTCTTGTGGAGGAGGATGCACTAAGATTTTAATTTTTGTTATTTTTATGAAATGTGAGTGGCCTCCTGGGTGCACAGAGAGCTACAGGTCACACACACACACACACGGACACGGAAACATCCCTCTCTGCCGGCTGGAGACCACACCCCTTCATTCTGACGCACTCGGATACGGGACGCGCCACTCGAGGCTTCGGCTGCGACGGGCCAGCCCAGCTCAGCCTCGACTGCCGGTTCCCTGTTTGAAAGGACTAACCACTTGGTGGGAAGCTGGGAAGGGCTGCGAAATTGGGGGTGGGGGTGGGGGGGGGGGGGGTAGAATGGATTTCAGATGCTTCTCTACAGCAGAACGTGAGGCTCCTACTCGGTGGTGGGTGGGAGGGCGGACATAGGTGGGCTCGGGACCAGGATCTGAGGAAGACATGTCTTCTCCTGAGGCTCAAATGTTACATATGCAGCAGCCACCTTGTGGCTATTGGACTCTGCTGTAGCTGTTTCGGGTCAGCGAGCCACAGCTGCCTCTTTGTGGAATGTCCTTAATTTGTCCCCCCTCCTTTGGTCTCCTCACTCCCCAATGTCCCCGATCTCTGTCTTTATCTTCCTTATTTTTTTGTGCTATAATCTCAAACTTCACTGGCCCTCGGCTGGGGGGGGGCGTGTCTAGTTTTGGAAGAAAATTGATACTTTGTGACTTTTTAACCAGCTGCTTTTTTTCCTCTCTGCTCAGCTGTTGATTGCACAGGAGGCCAATCAGGTTTCGCCTCACTGTTGCTCTTTAATACTCTGTGGACCAATTCCAGCTGGGGTTTTTAGGTGAAAGGAGGCGAAGGAGGTGGGGGTGGGGGCGGTGGGGGGAACACCGACTTTTAGTTTTATTTGACTTTTTTTAGGATCATGAGATACGAACAGACTGGAGATGCAGCTTTCGCACTCGGATTTTCTCTCAGGATGACAACCGGCCGGAGCCCCTTCCCTCCCTCCCTCCCTCACTCCTTCCCTCCCTCCCTCACTCCCTCCCTCTCTCCCTCACTCCCAGCCCCGATGATTGAATGTCTTTGGCTGTCATTGGGCGGGACGTCTTCAGATGGAGGTTTTAGGTTGTTAAACGTTTTGTCAATTGTCGGGATCATGCTGTCAGGCGGTTCATGTTGCCCCGAAGCGCAGATCTGTTTTCATTTTTACTTTAATTGGGAGGTGAAAAAAAAAAAAACCGCTGTTGAAGCTTAATCCAGTCTCATTTAAGTCCAACGATTTGATTTATTTTTACACCGTTGTCTTATTACACAATAGTCAACGACCACAAATTACGCTACCAAATCATCTATTGTTGTAATTTTTTCTAAATATTAAGGACAATATGAAATGATCTGTTCTTGGGGGGCAACAGATGGGCAGGGAGCTGTGTTGGATCATGAACTACTTCCTCTCTTAGTGAAATCAATGAACGGAAAAAGAATAAAACAAATTTGGTGAATGTGGTGCTTTAGAAATCCCTCACACACGCTTACAAATACACCCGAATACCTTTGGACTCAGCCAACGTGATGTCGGTGTTTATTCACTGTACTCCACATTATACCACACTCCATTTACCTTTAGGGTCAACCCCCCACACTCCCCAGTTCCCCTCACAGGAACACACCTACAGTCACCATCTTAGTATGTTTTATGCCCCTCTTGTGTTCTTGTCTCAAATTTTTTGCAATATTTGTGTGTACAGCAGTATTTTAATAAAGAATACCAAAACTGATGCTGATTGGAGATCTCTCTTGTTTTTTCCGGCTGGTTCCTTTTAGACATTTTGTTACAAGCACCATGTTTCACAGAACACCTGGATTAAGTTTAGAGTAGGTAAAGGTGGACTAATAACTAACTAGCTGTCTTCTAGAGGAAATTGGTTGTATTGGATTTCATCTCTGGTAATCGGATTTGAGGGAGGTGAATGGAAAGGCACACCACACTTTTCAGATTTTTCAAAAACGCTCAATGAGTGTGTGGTTGTCATGGGATTCAATGTGAATAAGCGCAGTGTGTGATGAAGTAAAATGCTGTTTTTATAGAAGGATGAACCAGGTGTAGGGAATAGGTTTTTACAGTGGAAACTATTCTCTTAAGTGTGGAGGACTTTTTTTAAATATAATAAACATTTTGCATAAAAGGGGCTATTTTAATGGAAATTAAATGCTGTTTTGTCCGTCTGTACATAAGTAACCTTTTCTATTTTTGCTCAACAGCAAACAAGTTTTGTTGAACAAATATTTTGCAGAAGACAGACCTTGTGTTTAAAGTTATAAACTTGTTGGAAAAGCAGGCTCTTAGTATTTTAGAAGTGCGGTTATTGTTCTCACGCTGTCTGACTCACTGTTGCAACATGAATGTTGCCTCTTACATCATCTGATAAGTCAAAACTAAAACTTGTTCCTCATCAGTGTGGACAGTATGACAGGTGAGATGCATTCAGGAGAGAAATTCAGTTTGAATTTATAGTTATTTGACTTTCAAAGGTAATTCAGGAGTTGTAGTCAGATGAATTTTTACGGATGACAAATTTGCACCAATATTTTTTTATGTATTAAGTCACAAGTTGGAAAATAATTTCAACATGTGCAACACATTTAGAAGAGTAGGGAGAACGTTTTGAAACCTTGTATATTGTTTATGAACTGGACAAAATCCCAGACCAGTCACTGATTATTCATTTAGGCAACTTTATCGCTGAACTTAATATGGTTTGGAGCAATAAAAACCCCATAATTCTGCGTGATACAATAATTTTACACTATGTAAGTTTTACACTATGTAGTTAAACTGACTGATCTGCAAGAAGAGACCTGAACACTCCTGAAAAGATTCACACAAACTGAAAGTAAATCAGACAATAATTATCAAATGTGACTCTTATCACCATGAAAGTAAATCTAAGTTCAAATAGAGAACCTTCATAAAACCAATACTAAATGTACTCCGGTTCCTGTCCTGTATGTCTCTGTGTTGCCCTGCGACAGACTGGCGACCTGTCCAGGGCGAACCCCGCCTCTCGCCCGGAACGTCAGCTGGAGATAGGCACCAGCAACCCTCCCGACCCCATTAAGGGACAAGGGTGCAAAGAAAATGGATGGATGGATGGATTGTTTTGAAGAACTTTGTGCAAAGGTTTGAGTTTCTTATGGCTTCTCAGGGTTAAAAAATATTACATGCATGCTCTTATAGACGATCAACAGGATAACTTAACATTTTAATTCTTATCCCAAACAAAAATGCTCCTTTCAATTGGTTGAATTTCTGACACAAACATTTCAAGAATAATACAGTAAAATCTTTTGTGTGGTTCAGAACCACTTTTGTTTAACGCTCCACTGTACTCAGTACTTCAACCTCCGAGCGGTTTGATAGACGGATCTGGTTCATCGAATGTGGTTAAAAAGTTCATGAAGTTCATGGCTTATGTTTGGCACTTTGAATGCATTCTTTTCTTACGCCATGACCACAACCACAATTCATGTTCGGGTACTCGGGTGAAAAGCCAAGTCAGGAAACTAACCACTTTAAACAATCTCTGACATTTCTAATAGGAAGAGCAATTAAATATCAGAATTAGACCAGACGGTTGGGATCAATATGGAACTTGTTAATGGATTTTTAGCCAAATATCAGCAGTTTATTTATATATTTTAGCCCTTCTTGCATAACTTAAGAAAATCTGCCATAAACCCAAACATGTGCTTCTAGTCCTTGTTTTCTAAGACGGTGAACAGTGTTTGCTTCATAACTGGGAGATTTATGGTCAAAATACATCCTAAAAAAATCCCCCAGTTGAAAAGACATGAATGATCATATCTTACTGACAGCTGTGGGGAAATAAAAAAAGAAGCTGAAAAGAATGCCATTTTATACATTTATTTAATATCTGTGAATGAAGATATAAAAACGTGTGAAACATTTGATATTTTACAACAACTAATAGCATCTTTATAATCCTTCTTAATCTTAATTTCTCTCTCAGTTGGCAGTTTACTCATGACACCTTTCTGAAATGAATTAAATGACTGTTTCAGATTAAAAATAATCTGTATTTCAGTTTCTGACCTCACCGAATGTAGATTTTTAGTCTTGAATTGATAGATATAGAGGTACATTAACATAATCCAGTGTAAACTCTGGGTTAAATAATAAAAATAATACACACATAAATGGTTCATGCTTGAATGCTTTCTACAAAGTAGAAATAAATACAGATATTCATTCTGTCTAATATGAATACAATAATATATTTTTCCAGCATATAGCAGTTGTGCAAGAGGAACTGTTGTTTAATACAGCAATGCTCCTCTTCACAAAGCAGGAGGTACCAATACAATAAGCTCTATGTAAGATCTGGAAGATTAGCTGCTCAGAGAAAACAACTGGTGTGTAACTTCATACGTATGGAGATTTTTTTTTCCTTTTGTTTCTGGTTTTAAAATAAAAAGCTTGCTCTAGATTTTTTTTAGATGTAAAGAAGAGGATGTTACCAGCAGGCGTTACTATGAGGTAGAGGACACAAACAGCAAAGTGTGAAAGCAGAGCAAGTTTCTTGGATGGCTGGTTATTGATGCTTGGACTCTGTTGGAGGATGTTGTAGGATTACGCATCCGAAGCTAAAGGGAAGGATAGAGGAAGGCAGAGTTGTAGTCCGGAGGAGGAGAGCAGCCCTCATCCGACTCCCAGTCAGCGGGCAAGATGGCGGGCTCGTCTTCACGGAGGCCAGAGACGTTGCCGCGCAGGAAGGACGGATGGTTGTCTCTGCACTTGGAAAACATTAAGAACCTAAAGCAAAAAAAAAAAAAAAACACACACACACACACACACACACACATATATCAATGACTTCATGTGTGTCAATGTTATGCAAGTTTGAATTTTCTTGTGCGCTTGGTTTCAATCTGCTGACCTGTGTGACCTGTTCCTTCAACCGTCGCAGCTACAGACTACTGAATCTCTCATGTTGAATTATTTAATAAAATACCAACACAATGTATATTATTACTAAGGAGAACATATGCATGAGCACTTGCTTTCATTTGCATACAACCTTCTGAGTAAAATAACTTTCACCGCTTTCACTGTGTTTACAGCTGCAAGGCTTTTGGGGTTCCTCTCTACCAACTTTCTGCTTGTAGCGACTCAAATCTTTACTCGTTCTTCTTTGCAAAATTTGCAGTTTCCAAGTCTCGCCACGTTTCACCAATTGAATTTAGCGCTGAACTTTGACTAGGCCATTCTAAAGTCCACGTTTTCTTTGATTCAAACCATTTTAATTGTGCCTCCTCAGGCTGTGCGTTTTGGGTTGTTTGCCCTGCATTTAGCGCCGTCTTCCTTCCCACCTCTGTGATGCTGTTTGTTTGCTATTGTTCTCCAGCAGACCTCTAATGTTTTCACAGAATGAATGTACATTTTCCGTTTTTAAATTACACACAGCTGGACTCTGTTTACTCTATATACGTGAAAAGGTGTGCAGATGCTTGTTGCGATGTGCACCTGCTGAGTTTCTTGTTCTTGGCGTTACTCTCCGTCATGTGCTTCAGCTCCTCTGAAGGAAGGACCATCCCGCTGTCGCTCTGCTCCTCCTAAGTCGAACATATTCAAACATGCAGCTCATCAGACCGGTGTCTGTGTTTCCAGGAAATAGCTTGAGCAGATGTGAAAGTGTTGTCTTACATCACGGCCGTCTTGCTCCTCACAGGGTAATTCCTCAAAAGTCTGAAGTGTGGCTATGCCCCTCATGTAGCTGGGTGAAATTGGAGGTTTGACGTCAAAAACGGTTTGAATTTTCCTCAACTTTCTCAACTTCTCAGTTTTTTCAGTTTTGTTTACACACAGCATTTTCACCACATTAGCTTACCTCAGGTTCGTGACTGCATTTGAGTTCTCCTTAAAGGCCTCACAGCAATCTCCATTCACAAAAGTTCCCAGAGGAATATAGTCTTTCCCATCCTGCTGGAAAAAACAGAATATTTGTCAAACTTTAGACATGTTTGTGGGGGGGTTTTTGCAACAAAAAAATAGAAAGGCAGAAAATGTTTTATGCTTGACCTCCTGGACTCTGGCTTGTAGCAGGTCTCCCAGTATCTCCACCAGGTTGGTGAAGGTGGGTCGCTCTGAAGGATTCGCCTCCCAGCATGCCAACATCGTGCTGTAGCTGCACACAAAAACACACTTTTCCTTTCACACTGAAGAAACAAAAACATGTTTAGCTAATTATGCTGTAAATATGATCTAATCTTGTGTGTTTGTTGTTCATGTTAAACATTTTAAATCTTAAAGGGACAGTTCAGAAATCTGGATTGAGGACGCCAATAAATACTGCAGGTAACACGTTAACCTTATATTTTAAAAACGGAACTGATTACATTTTTGCATTTTACTGACATTGTCTAAATTATCTTTAGCAACATATTTACTCGACACACCTACTGTGTCTAATTTTTTTCTTCCTTTTTCAAAGAATGCACTAAATTTGTTTGAGGAAGAAGTCTCTGAAGTACAATAAAAATGATAAAGTTCTGTTAAAAAGCTTTTAAAATGCCAGGTGTTGCTACGTGAAAAAAAACCTCTTTGAATCATTCAACAGTAAAATAAACAAATGTTTTAGCAGAATAAAATAAAAATGTTTTATGCTGGAATAACATTTTTTGTTGCAGTTTCAGTATGGAGTTTTATTAACATCACATCTGCTGAGCTGAGCCTGAAAAGGCCTTCCTAGTAAAAATTTACTTACATTCGCTTATCTCAGGTTTGCAGAAAGCTGTCAGTGAGGTAAAGAGCGCAGAGCATAGAAAATATTCTCACCCTGCTATATTTAAATCAATATTAACATAGTGAATTAAAATATTTCCTATCAGAAGAAGCTTCTGACAGAAAATGAAACCAGCTTCTCTCAAAATATAAGACATTGTAAAAGCATGATCACTTTTTTCTAAATTTACTTTTAATTGTAATGTTAGAAATTATGCACACCCTTGTCAACAATCCATGGAAAACTATATTCACATTGGAACCATGAAACTCCATCTGATAATTAGTATCTTAAATGTTTCCATTTGTGTTTTGATTTCTTTTATCATGAGAGAAAAATTAATGTCTGGCAAAATAAATATGTAGAAAACCTTATTTTGATCCCAGAAATATGAAATAACCATGCTATAGTAATTCAAATCACTCATCATTTAGTTTTTATTGGTTGCATATTAAAAAAAAATAAATAAAATTACAAACATTTCAGGTGTGCTGTAATCTGGCGCTCGCATCCTCGTTCCGCTCTTCAGCCGGTGGCAAAACTCCTCATCAATCTGAAGACCTGGGTAAGGAGAGGCTCCTTTTGGACAAAAATGCACACATTAAGAACAACTTTAAAATAAATCCTGTGATTACAACGCGACAGAAAGAGCTGTGGATTCGCACAGCCGCAGGCATCTTACCTAAAGAGAAGATCTCCCACAGCAGGATGCCGTAGGACCACACGTCGCTCTGTGTGGTGAAAACTTTGTCAAAGATGGACTCCGGAGACATCCACTTCAGAGGGAGACGGGCCTGTGAGCCAATCACGTTTTATTTTAGGTGTTTAAAGGGCTGCATGCGTCTTCAAAATGTCATAAGAAGTTAACATTTTGCCCTACGGCAGCTGACAAGGCATCGTGATGTAGCATAAAGATTAGATTTCACTGGAGACTAAAGCTAACCGCTGGCCTTTCTAAAAAAAAAAAAAAGTTGTAATGGTGCTGAACCACCATTATGTCTGCAGTGCAACGTTACATATGAAGAAACCAACGATTAAGCAACTACCTATAGAGAAAAGGAGATAAAAACTGAAAAATGCAAACAAAATCTTTGCTTTCATTGAAATTGAGAATCAGGGGAAATATCTGATGGTGAAAAGAAGTAACATTTTAAACAGTATTCATCTCAGAAGTCAGTTTTAAAGTGAAAATCACTTTTAAAAATGTAACTATTGCGTCAAACCTGATTCCAATTTGAACTTGTGTCAAAATTTAAATTCAGATTTTTAAAAATGTGACTCTTTTTCCACCAAAGCAAAGCAACATTCTTTGAAATGTCGCCTCGCCTGATATTCTGGGCTTTCAATTGTCGATTGTCTTGATGAAATGCATTGATTTTGTGTACGTGATAAAACTAAACTAAAACTAAAACTTACACGGAAGTCGTCACTTATAAAACTGTCACAAAACTTTTATTTCTTGTTTTCAAGCTGCACTCGATCGTTGCGCTTCAGGTGTGAATTCCTTTAAACACTGCAGCGCAAGAGAAAATGAAAGCTGCGTCCAATTTTTACGAGAGCCAAACAGAGAAGAAGAACAGCTGTATAATAGAAGCGTTCCTCTACTCACATCTCCTTTCCTGACGTAGTCCGGGTCTTTGTAGATGTCTCTGGCCAGGCCGAAGTCGCAGATCTTCACCACCTTATTGTCGGTCAACAAAATGTTCCTGGCAGCCAGATCTCTGTGGATGCACTGATGAAGACACATAGAAAGCACTTCAGTAAAAATACAACCAACATCATGCAGTGTTAGGTGATCGAATATCATCAATGTCTCCTAAATAATGAGAGAAATATCGTTTTTCCAGTTTACACATATTAAGGATTATTTCATTGTAGTTAGAGCACAATGGGAATGTTCATTCAGGAGAAGACAAGATAAACATGTTTTGGTGCAAAACGTGTAAACCGATCCCAGAAAGGATCCTGTGAAGAGGCTGGTTGACACTGGGGAGAGAATGCCAACACTGAAATGGATCCTGTGGTGCTGAGAAACGGTTGCAAAAACACAAAATCTCGTCAAGCGTGTTTGTTCTAGTTTCTAGTGAAAATACCTCAGCACACTTGATAAGACACAACTAACGTACAAGTTATTTCTCAGCTTCTTTTAAGTTGGTAATTCTTTAACTTACAGGATAAATGTCTTTTTATACATGAAGTAATCTGCAAGAGGAGCTAGTACTTTTTAAAAGTCACCATTAAGGAATTATTTACTTGCTCCTACATCTTGTTGAAACCATCACACCATTACGACAGTGAAGTATGAGGGCAGTAACTCCATGTAGAGATATTTTTTTTGCTGCAGAAGGAACTGGTGGATTTCACAATGTAGATGATTTTATGAGAAAAGAACATGTGGGAATATTAAAGGAGTATGTCGAAGTATCGTTCAATAAAGTGCAAATCAGAAAAGGGAAACAAAGTCAGTGTTTCTTTTGGAACCATCACCAAGCTCCGATCTTATGTATATAGAAAATATGTGTGCAGAACTGAAAAAGTGGTGTGAGAGCAAGGCAGTCTGTAAGCCGGACTCAGCCGAACCAGTTCTGTTGCAGAACGTCAGCAAACTACTGTGAGAAGTTTAACTTCTTCATCAAACTGAAGTTTGTGAGACATCAAACCTTGCGGGACGCCAGAAACTCCATTCCTCTCGCCACCTGAAAGCTGAAGGAAATGAGATCCTCGAGGAAGAGCGGAGAGGAGGAGGACAGAGATTTGGGATCTATAGGAGAAAAAAAACTGGGATGAAAAACGCTCTGATTAAGTATACATTTATGAAGATGTCTGGAAAGTTATGGTCCTACCGGGGCATTTTTCTTCTGTGTCACCAAACTCAGCACTGATGCTGCTCTGGCTGTCAAAGAGGTTTGCAACAAAACTGAGCTGGTCATCTGTCCCACCTGCCTGCTAAAGAAGGAGAAACTACTCATGTTATCAAATATCAGTTTTTTACAGGATTTAAAAGAAACTAGAGCTGTTTTTGGACATTTCAGGTCACAAGAACTCTTTGACTTATCCGGAAATGTGTGCAGTAATTACGGAAACTCATGTTCTGCGAGATAACATTTTCATACCTCAAACAAATTGCAGAAGTGAGTGTTTTAGGGGTCGGATTTTGCAATTATGCACACCAGAAGAGGCATTGAGGTATCTCTCGAAACCACAGAAAATAGCTGCAGAGCTGTTCACACTTACCCGTCCGTGCACATACACGTCCCTCTTGCTCTTTAAGAAAGCAGAGAGGTTTCCGAAGCGACAGTACTCCACGATGACCATCAGTGGTCCTGCATGCAAAAGCAACGCGTCAACCTTTAGTTAGAAGCTGCGAGCTGAAATCCTGACCTGTGCGCATAGAACTGAACATGCATAGAAGCTGGACGAAACAAAGCACCTCCTGGTTTGGTGCAGGCCGCCAGCAGGTTAACCACATTCAGATGGCTTCCAATGTGATTGAGGATCTTCAGCTCAGTCATCAGAGCCTTGTGTTCGCTGCTTGTGGCTCCCTCTGGTGGGCAAAAGGTGGAACAGTAAAACAAGACAGAATTTTATTTTATTTTTTTTTCAGTTGAAGTCAAGATCAAGAAAATAAAAAAAAAGATGAGGTGAGCACCTTTGAGCATCTTCACCGCCACAGTCCTGCAGCTGGTAGAGCTGTCGATACCAAACGCGGACGCCTGGATGACTTTACCAAAGGCCCCGCGGCCGAGAGGTTTCCCTGTTGACAGAGGGGTCGTGCGAGGGTGGGAGAGACGCGGAAACAAGAGGTGTGTCAATTAATTACTAATAATCACATCCATTCCAGATGGGAGGCGCTGATAGGAGACCCTCATCAACTGTCTGGTCTAACCGGGTCCCTCCCTGATCACGGAGGGAGCTGATTATTCCCAGTAAACACCAGTTGAACACTCCACGCTGCAGCTGATTAGCCCAACGCAGACAACACAGACGCAGAGTCTGATTAATGGAATGAGAGTCACTCCCAATAATAACCAGATAAGACCGATGAGAAAATCCTCGTATCAGTTGTGTGATCATAAACACCTTCCTCGTTTCCCCCACTGAGCTCCAAACATCGCTCTGATCCCACAGAAATAAAGATGCGTCTGAGACATTAAGGAAGCCTAAAGTACCTAATTTGAGACGCTCCCGAGGGAACTCCCATTGGTTGGGGTCATATTGCAGGCGGTCACTTTGCCCCTCTGTGGGCCCCTCTCCGGTGTCCACTATGATTGATAAGTATTCTGCTTTGTGGTCGGAAATGTTGGGCTTTGGAGCAAAAAGAGAAACAAAACCACATTCAGATGAATAAGATATTCACAGGATAAAAAAAACCATACAGATTATTCCTTTTTGTTTTGCAGCATAAAATGCAAAATTGTCCCAAGTTTGTTGTAACGCTTAGTAAAATATGAAAAGGATCAACTGATATGAAAGCTTTGCATAATAATAATAATAATAATAATAATAATAATAATAATAATAATAATAATAATAATAATAATAATAATAATAATAATAAAAACTGGAACGTGTCCATGACAAATCCACCCTAAAAAGGTGCCGTAATTGTAAACAATGTTTTTGTTTCCCCTCACCTGTTTCATTTTCCGAATGAAGAGCGTGAGCAAGAGCCAGAAGAGAGTGGCCACCACACATGTACAGGTTAGAGTGGGAATTTCCAGAAAAGAGACTTCTGATGCGCCTATGCACACACACAAAAAAGTAATTTAACATTTCCACTGTTGACCTTTACATGCTGAGAATGTAATTCGGCCATTTGAGCATCGAAAAGCCCCAAATTAGCACAAATTCATGCCTATAATGAGTGTAAACTACAAATCAAAGATAAAGTTTTTCCTATCACAGCAGACTGCAAAAGAGAGAGAAGGCAAATCTTTTCACATAACTGCTTGATGGTCATATCTTTCTTCCTGATTTTATTGCCATTTTCACCATCAAGCTGTAATCTGTAAATCCTCCATCTATTCCTCCCATTAATTCGCCCAGTTTATTATTGTGACTTTTTTAATGGGAGGGTGAAGAAATGCCCAGCTCAGTCCAGCATGGCGACTCTGTGAGATGCTGGCCCTTCCGGAGGAAATGAAAACGGGAGACAGCTTCCTTCCTGGCTCATCAGGACACAACACACACACACACACACACACACACACACACACACACACACACACACACACACACACACACACACACACACACACATCACTTCTCTATCTAAACCTGGACTGGGAAGTGAGACCGCCACTAGTGCTTCCAGCAAGCTCCATCTCCTCTCCCACCTCCGGATACGTGTGTGTGTGTGTGTCCATATGTGTGTGAATAAGGAAAACCGAACAAAAGGCAGAATGCGTTTATGTTAGAACCTACTTTGATCAATGTTTACTCAGAAACATGACATTCATCATCTCCCATTAATAGAACTGACACGACTCACCTCTGAGTCTAAGTTTTACATGAAACAATGTTATGTTCTGCACTGTGTGTTCAAATCGAGACTGTGTGACTTTTTTTTATACTGCTGGGAACAATGCACAATAAGAAATGCTCATATAATGAGGTGCGCTAGCTTTACGTTTCAGCAAGCGGCCAGTCATAGAAGGAAACACATTCTTCACTTACTGTTGACCCGAATGAAGGCCGAGCTCTGCGCAGACCCCCTGACGTTAGTGGCCAGGCACGTATACAGACCCTGGTCGTCGACCGTTATTCTGTCTATGTGGAGAGTCCCATCTCCCTCTGACAAGACGATGCCTGATAAGGGAAGCGGGAAGGAAACGGGTTAAAAACTACAGCCTACAAACGGATGTGTCTGAGATGCTCTTCCTACCTGACCCCTGCTGCAGAACCTGTTCGTCTTTGTACCAGGTGATGGTTGGCGGTGGGATTCCTTCAGACTCACAGCTGAGAGTCACGGAGCTGCTGGAGTTCACGGTGCGGTCCGTCAAATTACTGAGCAGCACAGGAGGCTCCAGAGCTGAAAGAAGAGCGAGATGCACGTAGTGCTTAGGTTATATGCAGAAGTTAACGAAGGACCGCAGAACAACATCACTCATCACACCGGGAAATATTCTTCATCTGACAAAATGTTCATGATGCTGCCACTATCATGTGTTTACACTAGGGCAGAGTGATGCCTGACTTCAGTCAGAGGAATATTCAAATTCACTGTAATAAAGACTGCTTTAGAAGATATTTCCTTCTCACAGCATTCGCAATTTACAATAACCTTTTGAAGAGATTTGAATTACTCTATTTTAGAGCAACATTTAATTTCCCTTTGGGATCAACAAAATATTTTTGAATTTCAACAGAATTCACTGCAGAGTGACTAGTCAATTCAGTTGACATTTATACTATTTCTGCATAAATGCCAACACATAAGTGTGATTTTGGTCACCAGACGCAGGCAGCACGTTACGCAGTTAAGTAACTCAATATAAGAGATTTTTATCTTTTTCAAATCTGCAAGGCAACTAAAAAAAGTATTTGACTTATTTAAACTGCAGTCACAAAATTAGGGAAGCTAATTTAGACAACAAGTATTTTAATGGTTCTCTGAGATAAAGAAAGCGGTGACAACACAACATGTTTCATTAAATGCTTTATTTACAGTAGGACTTAGTGAGAATAAGTGAACTGCAAGACTAAGCTTGTCTTCTGGCGCATTTAATTTGATCTTAAATGATTTTTATTGTATTAGTTATATTAGAACTGACTGAGTTATTCATAAAATAATTGCTAACTGGGATTAAATAAGACTCATGTTATTTCCCCCGCCATCCTCCACTCTTTCCTGGACCTGTGCCACTTTTTCATAATAATTGTCCCCTGCTGCACACTGAAAAGTAACCTTGGTTTTGACCTGTGAGTCAGCTGCAGTTTCAGTCCTCCTGGGCAATTTCATTTTAAAATGGGATCTTTTTTTTTCTTTTTTCCAGAGAAACAACAATGCATTATTTCAGCATAAGGATGAGGCTCACAGTGACTTGGACGCAGTTTGTCATGCACTATAATTAAACCACAATGCACACACCACTAGTTGTTCCCAAAATGTTTTAATCCCCCTGGCTTTATTCCCCCCCTTTCCTCTTTCCACCCCCAGCGGACTGCTTTTTCTTCTTCTTTCTTTTACTCTTTTTTTTTTCGGTCACCCTCTGCCTCTCTAGTAATTCCCTTGTGGGGGTCCTGAGGGAGGAAGCTGACGTGTTTACCCTGATTGTGTAGAGAACAGCAGTAAAAGACATGGAGAAAAGTCACTTAACCACTGCGACTGATTGTTGTTTCCCCTATCTTCCTCCTGGACAACAATTGATGATTGTCAGCGGGGGCCGGGGGAGCCTGACAGTGTCTGATTGGCTGATTGTTCCTCCAGCTCTGTGCAGGGGCCTGTAAATGTGGCATTGTGGGAAGTGCCATTGTGTGCTCTTCCTCCGCACAAAAGCTCATTCCCACGTGAAAGAGGTGCTTAGCTGGAGCGCAGGAGCAAAGCTACGTCTGGGTGGGGCCCCAGGAAGCTGAGGTGAACCCGATTCCCAAGAAACAAGATCACCGCACGAGAGTGGAGAGTGTGGAGGTTGATTGCATGCAAGGGTCTGACCTTATAAAACAAAAAGTACACTACCTATTATTCTAAACAGAGAATATAAAACGGATTTAGAGGGACGCAATAAAAATAACACACAGCAAAATGCACAAGAGTCTTTCTTCAACCTCACTTATCCACCTTATAGCTCTCACTAGAGATCAAGGTTCAGGAACTAGAGGTGAGACTGAAATTTCACCAATAAAGCGACAAATATTTCTAATGCAGTAAAAATAATGTTTTATATTAGTTATTTGATGCATAGTAACATGTCCTCTACATATATTTAGCTATTTGTTTTATACATAAATTTAAGTAAACAATTTTAGATGTTTTTGCCTTTTATGGAGTAACACCAGCTAAGAAGCTAATATCAGTTGTATATTTAGTCTGGCTATTTGTTCTGATAATCCTGCACTCATCCTCTCAGGAAACATGTTTCTTAAAGTTTTGCATATCAGAGAAACAGTCAGTGACTCCAACACTTTCTCTTTCATATCTAATTCAATTGATTCTGAGCTGTAAGGAAAGCTTTGAACCGCTAAAGTTGTAGCGTTCTAAAAACCCTGGTTGAACCTTGATGCAGGTATTTGGTTCGTGCCTGAGTGATGTGTACAGAAATAAAATCAAAACGAAGCAAACAGCCAGCTCAGTGGACGAGTAGAAAAACTTAACACAGGCTGCAAAGGAGTGAGAGAGAGCAAAACATTTATTTCATGATTTCACTAAAGAGTGAAATCAAAGTTTTTTGTAATCTTGACCTCAGGTTTTCACAGATGCACAAGTTGGTGAACTATTGTTTTTATAATTGTAACCACACATTTGAAGAATAATAGCAGTTTACAATGTTAGCACCGTAATTGTTTTATCTTTGTTTTAAGATAGTAAAAGTAGGGGTGCGGTGGTGGCATAGGGTTTAAGTTCCACCCTCTTAAGGAGGCCTTAGTCCTCGATGCGGTTCGAATCCCGGAAGACAGCGGACATTTGCCGCATGTCTTCCCTCTATCTCATTACCTAATTTGCTGTGCTAGAACATTCAAATAAGGGCCACTAGAGCCAACAAAACCTCTTAAAAAAATAATAAAAATGTATGATCACTCATATCTGCTTAGTTGGCAACATATTAGAAAAACACATTAGAAGCTATAAAATGGAGCCTCCTGTGCTGCAATTGTACAATATATATATTACCACTAACATTAATTTAGTATTGTTTTTAAATTATATTTTTAAGGGAATACAAAGTGAAATACTTAGTGCTAAGCAGTCAGACTTTGAAAGACAAGTCTGACTCAACAACCTATAGCTTTAATTCTGCTGAGCATTGATTTAGAAGCAGCTTTGTATTTATTCCTCAGGTGCCACATTTCACTGCTTCTCTTTTTGCTTTGCTAAAACTGAACATGAATTTGAACGGCAGAAAATTTCAGGTTTTGATGTAAGTCACCAGTAATGTTTTGGCAAAAGAACGTGAGGAAGCAATGACTCACTTGTGACCTCCACCTGGGTGTCCAGGTGCTTCTCCTGCCCACTGACGACATGTTGGGCGGAGCATCTGTAGGCCCCAGAGTCCCCGCCGGTCAGGTTCGTCAGCATCAGGACCACAGTGTTGGAAAACTCCCCCGGTTCCAGGTGATGAACTTTCCAGGCCGGAGTGCGGGGTTCACCTGTGTCATTCAGCTTTTGCCATGACAACGCTGTGTACAGGTACTTATTTGCAGAACAGGCGAGGTGAAGGTCCCCGCCCTCCCTGGCCGGCTCCAGTTGGCTCACACCAAAGCCCTCTGGGACGTCTGTGGAAAAAGGAGCGCGGCTTGGTGAGGAAAGTTTACAGATCTGCTGTTTGACGGGAAAAAGCCTTCTCAGTTTCTTGTCATGACTCCTGACACCAGTGGAGCAGATTCCTCCACTCTCCTTACCTTTGATGACAATGTTGAATGGCTATTGTGAGCAAAAACAGCAAGTGGAATACAGTGAAAAGGCTTTTTATTTACTTTAGCCATTTGAAACTTCCCGTGGAAACGGCCTGAGAGTTTCCTGATGGCAGATAGTGTTTATCTTTACCGAACACCCCAAGGCCTCCCGAAATAAAGCGGACCTGCCAGTCCAAGGAAGTTTGCTGCGCGGGGAAGTGGAACGATAAGAGCCCCCAGGTTCCTGTTACGCTCTTGCTCACATTTAGGCAGTCTGGCCTCCAGACTTAGACACAGTCCATTAAAACACTCAAAAAAAAAAACAGTTTGACCTGCCTTGCTTGACCCAAATGTAGTTTTCAGTTCAAACAACCCTGCAAAGTGCAGTGGATGCATGTGCGCCACATATACCTGCTTATTGTAAGATCTCTGATCTTTAGGAGTTTCGCAGCAGTTCCTCCCCAAATCTGTGAGCAGTTTTCTTTCAGTTTTACGTCGCTTTAATTTCTATTTTACCTGTTCGATTCGTTTTTTTGTTCTTTTGTTAAATCACACATAAATCGCCTTTTTGAGTTAACATTGTGGTGAAACGCTCTCAAAAACAACATTGATGTTCTTAGAAAAAAACGAGGAGAGTAAACGGAAACAAAGTTTAACATCTTTAATGGGATTTTTCTCCAACGACAGTAAGAAAAGAGTTTAAAGGCCTTCTGCATGTGAACTACAAGTAAAAATACAACAGCTACATCGTGATAAGTTTGGTCTCAGTCACCTGTGACGTAGAAGGGAACATCCAGCTGGTCTGTTCCCGCAGAGTTGGAGGCGATGCAGCGGTACACTCCAGACACAGAGGCCTCTGCAACAGTCAGGACCCCCACTGTCTGTCGGAGATCAAACATCCTCATCAACATGTTGCTGTTATAAGGAACGTTCAGGCTGAAATACCCAGACTTGTTTCTCTTTTTGTGGCCTATTTTTCCATCGAGTGACCTGACAAACAGAGCTGGACTTCCTGTCCGACTTATAGTCATCGTCTAACACCTGGAGGGATTATTTATTTAATTGACTTCAAATAGTGAAGACAATTCTAGATTTATCACATCCACAGTGATGAAATTAGAGTTTTTATTTCTGTTAGTGTTAACAATGATGAAAATTGAAAAATATTCCTTTTCTCAGAAAATTTGAAGATTTCATAAGACCCCAAAAAGAACCAAATGAGGTAATTTGTCAGAGAAGCTGGCTGTTCACTTTGTGCTGTATCAATGCATTGGAAAGTTGAGTGGAAGAAAAAAAGTGTTAAGCCGTATATCACAGTTTGTACTGTAGCTATAGACTATAATTTTCACTTTCTGAAATAAGTGAAATAGAAACATAAAACACAATATTCCAATTTTTTAGAGATGTACCTTTACGTGTTTTAGTGTTTCAATAGAATATGTGAAACAAATTAACTTATTGATTTTCTTATTTCCCCTCATGCTTAAGTGTATATAAATATATGTTTTTTTAAAAAAAAATTACAACACAAATATGTATTCTATTTAACATAAACAAACTACAGCCGTATTTCTCCAACGTGTTGGGATTTTTTAGGGCTTCTCCTACCTTCTTGTTCCCCTGAAGGACTTCCTGTGTGTGAGTAACACTCAGGATGTGGTTGTACGCAGATGCAGCAGGGAGACTCTCCGTCACGGGGGTCCACTGCGAGGAGGAGGATGTCGGACACCTTGAAGGAAGAGCAGGAGAAGGACACAGACTCAGCTGTGTTGACAGAAGACATTATATGATAAATCCACGTGTGTGAGTGGGTGTATTTTTCCCAGCTGTGCTCAGCAGGGGGAAAATGCCTTGATGAGATCCAACATCACCAAGCCGTTTTTTATTAATAGCACAGAGTTTTCTCTCTCTCCCCGTTCTGCAAGCTGGTGCTGTGAACTCCGAGGTAACACCAGTTCAACTGTGAAGGATGCGGGCTGGTATTGTCATTCTGTCTTTAAGCTTCCTTCCATTCTTAAAAAAAAAAAAGAATCATCCCACATTTCCAGGACAGGAGTTCCTATCCCTCAATGACTCTCACACGTCTAAATCCATAGATTACGCACCATCCTACCCGTGGAAACCGGTGCTTACGCAAGAAGCGCTGCTGCGCCCATTTTACGCTGATGAGGAAAGTTCACCAAATGGCACAGGAACAAGGGAAGAACCGTAACAATTCCCAGTAAGATTAGTCGATGCTGGAAACGTCCGTGTTTTGTTCTTGACATGGAAAATGTTGACAATGTGTTTAAAGAGGTGGACAGTTTTATTCATCTAAACCAAATAACATAACATAAAAAGACTAACTCCATGTCTTTCTGGACTAAATAAAATAAATAAGCTGCTTATTGTTAATATATGCTAATATGATGGCGCTCCAAAACTTAAGTCCAATAGTCTAATTTTTAAATGCCTTTTTTAGCAATAGGTAAAATTGATTTTACATGTATTTAATGCTATGACTCAAACACATAAACTTGATAGTAACTTTATTGTAAACATTTTCCAATAACAAAATTGTTTTGACATAAAACTCTTTTTCCAAATCTTTGAAAATATGCTTAGTGACAACTTGGCTGTTTAAAACCAAACGTCTCATTTCAACATTGCTTTTTGAGTTATTTTTAAGTCCAATTTCACAGTTTATTTCTCATGACTTTAGTTAATATTTATAATAAAACACATCCAGATTTAACTAGTTATTAGCTTTATGATAGTAGATCATTATTACTGATGTATTAACATTGTGATAATAACTAGTTACATTACATGAATAAATTACATTTACTTGAGTGACGTTTTTGAAAAAGGAGTATTTTTACTATATTGTACTTTGTTCTTTTACTTGAGTAATTTTATTATGAAGTATCTCTACTCTTACATGTGTAACATTTCTGGATTCTCTAACCACTCAATAAAAAGAAGTTTTAACAAAATATTTGCTAGTCACACACCAGCAGCTTTTGTTAAAGTTTCATAAGTTTTATATTGGAAAACACAGATTTGGATTTTAATTTTTGTTACTTATATGAATTATTGTCTTTTATACCAAAATGTTCTCTTGACTTATTTTTTAAATATTAAGCGATTGATAATTTGATCAGTTACTCAGTACTTGAGTAGATTTTCACTAAATAATTTTCCAGCACACACAATAGTTGTTGGTTCAGTAAGATAAGTAATCATCTCTTCTCACCAGAAAACATTTTTCAAACTGTATAGTTTTGTGTGTGTTCTTGTTTTTCCCATTTTGAGGAGTGGCTAAGTGAAAGATGGCTTTCTGTATTTTGTCATATTAAAACCCCAGGACAGTCATGGATTAAAATCTAAATTTCGCAGACACTCAAAAACAATCAAAAAAATTGACAGAACTGCTTTGGATACAAATTGTCTTTGGTGTCAATTAAACAGATTTTCTGTTAGAAACAATTGTCTTTTGTCACCCTGGCTGAATAAATGTAATAAAATTCAAATATTTTTCAAAATCATTGAATTGTAAATTATGCTGTTTTGATGTAAAATTAAATTAAGTATTTTACACAGTTAGTCCTTACCAGGGATACGTCACTAAATCCTTGTTTTCTTATCATTAAAAAAAAAAATTGATACCAAGCGTCACAGAAGTTCCGTAATAATCAAAACTCCTGGAGAGGCAAAAGCCTAAAATAACTCGACCTTCTGTATTTAGACATCCTCACTGTAAACCATCACTTCCACTTTGTTCGCTGATCCTCTGCCTGTTTAGGGATATGTCACTGCTCCCCGTCTCTTCCTGGATCTTTGTCGTCATTCTGCTCCGTCTGTCCTGAGCTCCTCCCTAAGCTTGGCTCCTCTCTGCTCCCTGATTGCTCTTCCTTTTGGCATCAAGATAGTGTGTGTGCCTCCACAAACGCCCCACCCTGTGCAAGACACCGTGCACACATGAGCAAACACACCTCACCAGCCTCGCCAGCTTACTCTCCCACACTTCACAGGAGAAGCATCCACTCGCAAAGTTAGCGCTGAAAAGTAAAATTAGTCGGATGGATGAGTTTTAGACGCGGGACGTGATGCAGACGTACCACATTCATACAGTATGTGCCTGCCAACAGGGTGAGAAGCCGCTGCTTGAAAACATGAATGGACTCTGGTCCAAGTTGTGTGTGAGGGTGATGTGTATTTTTGTGTGCGTGTGGTCATCTCCTGTCCTTTCTTCCTGTCCTAACCTGCAGCCTGAAATACACTTGAATGTCCCTGGATGTTCCCGTCTCAATCCAAAAATAACCACACGAGCAAAATAAACCAGTACACAAATATGAGCATGTTTTAATGCAAAACGAAACACCACAAATAAATGATATAACACTTCAATACGCTTTAACAGATTCATACAGAGATGGCAAATATTGACATTTGTCTTGCGTAAGTTAGTTGTATAAAATTATTAAATATTAGATTCATATATTACTCATAGAAACATCTGTATACAGAGAATGAATCACATTGGCAGACACCCGTAAAATGGTACACATGCATACGGCACAGGCACACTGACAAAACTTTACGCAAATACCCAACGGATGGACGTGCTGAAAGCTTCATGACACTCATCATCCTCTCAAACTGGTTTGCAGGATCACTCACACACGTAGGTTTTACTTAACTTCCATTACAAATGCAACAGCGATGCTATACTGACACCGTTTGATATAGAAAAAAAAGGAAACATTTTAACATGGGGTGGGATAACACAGGATAGTCTCTGGTCTGTGCAGACCTCCTACATGGTAGGCTTCTGCAGATCGTCAGTCTTTTTGTTTGAAAGAGAACTGAAGGCAGCCCGTGGTGAACGACACAAAGCTTTGTCCTCTCCCCCGTTTCACCCGTCGAAGGCAAAACGTGTTTAAACCGTCGACGGGGGCTGCTACAAATCGAGACAGAAACTCACAGCTTTTGTGGATGTCAGAATCAGATCAGGGTCTTGCAAGCATTGTTCGTGCACCCAATATAGTACCACTCTAGGACACAAAAAAAAAGCAAAGCAGCTCTGAGAAATGCAGCTGGTGGATAGATGGAATTGCACTTATTCTGGCTCATAGTGTGTAAAATGTAAGAAGCATTAAACTACAGGGCAGGCGGGCAAAGGGGAGGGACTTGGATTTGTCAAATCATGTAAATAAATAAATAACTAGTAAAGCAGGTGTCCATTTATCCTTAATGTTATGGCTTGCTTAATGCCATCCTCCTGTGTTTCCTGGTCTTCACTGCTCAGCAGTGTTTCAAGTCTCTTTCCTCGGTTTACAGTTCAGCAGGATAGTCACGAGGTGGTATTGTCACTGAGGGTTCAGGCAGTAGTGGAGATGTGTGAGGAGGTGGAGAGGTCCTGTGTGGGAAGTGGAGGGGCTGGGGAGTTGTTCCTCGGTGGAGGTGGAGGATGCCGGGTTGCTGTGGAGGGCAGAGCTGGTGAGGCTGGAGAGGTATGTGTGTGGGGGTGGTGGAGGGGCAGCAACGTTTCTGGGGGAAGGGGCGTGGGGGGAGCACTCAAGAATAGATCAAGCTCTTGAGGAAGCGGACTGTGCCACGTTTGAAGACGAAGGGACAATCACGCCGCTGGGAAGCGTCTCACGTCGGAGAGGAAGCCAAACAACGAGAGGAAAAGCGCTCTGATTTTTGCACAGGAAGCCCAGTGCGCCTCCTGCCAGGGCCAGATAAGAGCGCCGAGGTTCCCAGGGCCAGACCCAGCAGTGGACTCGGGACCCAGGCGAGAGGCCACCCATCAGTCTGGCCCGGCCTGGCCCACGGTCCCCGCGCTTCCTCCAGCATGGCGTCAGGCTCGTGGTGCAGCGGGGCTGCAAAGAACAAGGGGCCTTGTGAGGATCCAACCAACACTAATAATCTAGAGAAACACACTGAATGCAAAACACTGAAACAGAACCAGAACAGAGCTTTCACAAAGGACCTTAAGTTAGCTGAGGCCAAATGAAATCTGAGACATTCAGCTATTTTAAGACACATTGTTTAATTTATTTGGAGGTGAATTTAAAAGTGAGATTCTATTAAAAGGTTCAATACAGTTTACATCTTACCTCCCGTGACAAAAACATCAAAGTAGCTTAAAGAGCTACATTTTATTGTGTTTTGCAGTTTATTATTTTACACTGGACTCAATTATAATTTAGTTGGGGAATGGTGACCTTCCTGTATGAAACTTGTTGAGAACAAACATGACACAAAAAAGTAAGACTGTCTTTGAACAAATTAAATTGCATTTATTCAAACAGCTAAATATGTATTTCTATTTGTTGCTCTACTTTTATGTCAGATAGTTGAACAGAAATAGTTGACGTTTTCCAGTCAGGGTCATTCATAACACACTGCTCTTTTTCGCCATTTCCAATTTCTGTGTGAATAACCGTCTAATGAAACATGTTAATAAAATTCTGTTTTCCATAAGTTCTTGTGACATTTGGGGTTCTTCAAGTCAAAAAGTCAGCTTTATTAGACTTAGACTTCTCCAATCTAAAAACAAGCAGAGTGGTTAAAAATAATTATGATGTCGTTTGAGTTACATATCAAACGCAGCTAAGAGGCAAAGAACTTCCTGTTGGCAACAAAACGCAGCATGTGAAGGTTTTCTGGTTAGCATTACTACTTAATAAAACTGAAAAAATTAAGTCCACTGGTATTTTTGCTTTTGAAATGAAATGAAACATTTTTACTGCTTGGAAGTGCTTAAAATATTATGTTCTCAGTATATGTTTCATACAGGAACAGCAGGAGAGTCATTTCCTGCGAGTAAAATATTAACTGTTTAACCTTTTAATTGAACCTTGTGTCAAAAACTCTTAACTGTTTCTTTAATTGCAAAGTGAAGATGATTTTAAAGGTGGTAAAAAATGGGATTAATTCTAACCAAATGGGTTTTTTTAAGCTTCAAAATAAAATAAAACAGACTGCATTTGACATCTTAAAAAAAAAACAGACACTCACTTTTACATCCAAAATACACAACATGCGCTGGATTATTTCAATCTCAAACTCTGTTTCTATTGTGGGTTTTTAATACTTTTTTTAATGAGTCTTTAAAGTTGAGGTGAAGAGAACAAAAACTTTACATTGTTTAAGTGAGACTTAGCGCAGCAGTGACATTTTATTGCCATTTACTATCACTGGGTTTGAAAATAAAACCTGCATGTCTCTAATCTGAGTTCCCCTGGAAGAAAAGTGAAGGCATCGCGGTGTGGCGCCACGTGAGAGTGCCAGGGTCACAGGTCAAGTACACTGATGATGTCAGTGTGTCTCAGAGGAGGGAAGAGAGTGTGGGCGGCTGCTGCGAAGCTCTCAGGTAATACTTAACCTTTCTGACTGGGTCGTAAGGAACACAATGAGCCTCTGACCTCCAAGAACGATTTAATCAGTGCTCCTGCCAAGGTGGCTGCTTTAACACTCAGTGTTGACTCAGTGGCTGTCTCTCCCCGTCAGCGGGCCGGGCCATTTCTCATGAGAACTTTGTGTATGAGAGTGTGTGTCAGATATAAGAAAAAGCATCACAGGATGCAGTGTGCAATCACAATAATAAACAGGCCTCTCACTCTGTGTCCTGTTCAGGAAATTCATTAAATCATAGCGTTTGATTTGGAAACCAACAAATCGTGACTGAGAGCACGGAACTGGCCTCCATTGAAGTGTGTTTTTTCTTCCCTGTCCTTTCAAGTCTGAGATACACTGTGTACCGTGTTTTGTGAGTGTAGGCGCACACACACACACACACGTATGAATGGCTGCATGTGTAGGTGCTCTTTAAACAAACATATGGGAAAGAACAGACTGGACAGCAACAGAAACGTAACATATGGGAAAAGAGCAGCATGAGCAAACAAACATACAAACACAAGCATGATAACACCCAGGCATACATGTAGGAACATGCACACAAACAAACAAGCTAACACACACACACACACACACACACACACACACACACACACACACACACACACACACACACACACACACACACACATATTTTGGCACATTCCAGCACTTAAAAGGCCCTAAAAGGCATCTGTTCTGGTTACAACGAGGAAGCGCCGTCTGAGCTCATGCTGACTTAGACAAAACATGTCTCGTTTATCAAAGTCGGTCCCACTTACGCTAACTAGCTTACGGTAGAACAATTCTTAGCGTTACTTTTTGCTTTTGTTGTCAAAATATAGATGCATTACACATTAACAGTGACTTACAGAAGTTTTTATACGTCTTACTTTCTCCACACTTTTTAACTCACATAGACTTCAATGCATTTTATTGCTGTTTTCATGTGATAGACCAACACAAAGCCGATTATGAAGTTGAAGGAAAATATAATAACTGTGGTGTGTTTGTACTCAGCCCCTCTTTACTGATACCCTAAGATTCAGGCTAATTGTACTTAGAAGTCACATGATTAGTGAATAGAGATTTAAATCTCAATATAAATCTTGTTGCTCTATGAAGACTTCAAAGGTTTGTTAGAAAATAGTGAACAAGCGTCACGATGAAGACCAAAGAACGCAGGAGAAGAGTCAGAGACAAAGATGTTGAGAAGTTTAAAGCAGAGTTTGGTTGTAAAAAAATATTCTTTGATCACTTTAGAGCAGCAGCAGAGATCTCCATTAGGAAACACAGCAGTGGCAGCATCATGCTATGGCAATACTTTTCTGCAGAAGGAATAGATGAGAAGACAATCTGTTCTTCGCCTTACAACAGGACAGAGACTTATCACCACTTTGTGTTGGACTACCACATAAAATCTTATCCATTTTCTGTGGTTCATTTCTTGTTTAGTTATAAGTCCACTGTGTCAAATCACGACTGGGTAGAGCTCAGCTTAAATGTTTACTGGTTCAAGTTGAGCTTGTTTGAACCTATTTCAGATGATAATCTGGACTTTCAGCGACGTTTGCTCTGCTGGGCTACTCACAGGCCTTTGGACGGACACGTATGCCAGAGCCACTGAATGTGTGGAGGGGGAACTCCGTGGGATGTGCAGTGGAGCAATTTCTTGCTCCCCCGCGGTACAGAGCCTGGGTCCTGCAACGATACTGCTTTCTCACCAATCTGAGGACTCACTGTGCCACAAGAAGCAAACGTCAAGAGAGAGAGAGGAAATAAAACAAAAAAAATGTTTAGTAGCTGCAAGAACAAAGTTTGCTCTCATGTTCCAGTGAGTTTCTTGGACCTCACCATTGACTAGAAGCGTGAGAGTGAGATTCTGATAGAGAGCGTGCTGCTGGTTCCGCACGAGGACGGTGTATTTCCCTGCGTCCTCCTCTGCAACGTCCCGGATGACCAGGGAAGTCCCGTCCATGTGGTATCTGGAGCACTGCTCCGCTGCCACCCGGCCGTCCTTCAACCTGACAGAAAACAAGCTGTGAGCCGACTCAAAGTTCTCCATGACAACCTGCGTGTCATTACGTGTCAGAGTTTATGGAAATAAATCATTTGGAACTTAAACATAAACAGTTCTTCCTTAATATTTACGCTTATTACACTTTTAACATTATTCTGCTTTACAACCACCAAATGTATTTTATTAGACTAACTATTAGGGTTGAAATGATGTTCAATCATTAATGAGTTAACCCAAAAACACAGTCAATAGATCAACCATAAACTGTAGTAACATTAATGTAGCTGCAGATGCATCCTTTTGCTACAAATGTAGTCAAAAAATGTTACATTATTGAATTTTAGGCAATAAAATGATTGTTTTTTACTTTAAAAAAACAAAATGTTTTTTTATTTTTTATTTTTTTTTACATATTTTAATGTTTTTCTAATATTGTATGAAGTAATAAAGTAAAATAATTGTTAGTTGCAGCCCTATACAAAATAGTGCAATATTGTGAAGTGGATGGACAATCACAAATAGTTTTGAAATCTTTCTCTTTTTTCCCTTTCTTAATAAATATACAGGAAAAAGTGCTGTGAACATTCATATTTAACCTCTTTGAAGTTCTTGCTCATTTTTTTGTTTTCAAAACAGTAAAAATTTGTAAGAATGGATAGAGAGCTCTTGTTAACACAAATTTGTTGAAGTCTCACCAGGTGTCCTCAATCCGACTAACGAACGGACTTTGGTTAGGCCAAATGTGCTTTGATGTCAACCCATTGCTCTGTATCTCTGACTGTGTGTTTAGAGTTGTTATCCTGATTGATGGAAAACTTCTAAGCAGCTCCACTTTGCTTGTCTATTAGCTTTCCCACAGCATGACACTGCCATCACCATATGTGAGGCTGATATCATCTGGGAGAGATGTTTGCATGCAGCCCTCTCTTTAATAATTTGGTCTATCCTGACCAGAGTGCCTTCTTCCAAGATGTTCCAACCTTTCAATTTAACAAGCTGCAAGGTTTAATTAGTAAACAAACTCTTTATTAATTTGGCAAATTCTGAAGGTAATTTATTTTTAAAGGATTCAAACCAATGAGGATTGAATGCAACTGCGCTCCAAAAACTTTCAGACAAATAAAAAAACAGCTTAATTCAAAGTAAGAAAAGTACAATTGCAGGATTTTTGAAGGAATCCAGAGTTGCATGTTTAACTCGAGAAGGAACCCTGGCTGATCCACATAATGAAAGATAAAAATCATCCTTACCACACAACCTCGGGAGAAGGGAATGCCCGAAGTTTTGGGGAAAGTTTGTAGGATTTCTGCCCCGCTTGTACTTCCAACACCGATCCATTTCTAGGCTTCAGACGGATGAATGGGCGATCTGAAATTGCAGAGACACATTAAAACCCCATTTATTCGTGGGTGACTCACCCAGAAAGCAGAAGTAAAGCTTCTGCTTTGCTGCAACTCTTTTTGGAGAATTTGAACACATGAGTGTGTGGTCAGATCATCAAAATGTCACGAGATAAAGAGGGACTTACTGTAGACTGTGACCACGGCTTTCTGCTGCTTGCTTTGCTCGCCGCTGGTGACCCGGCATGTGTAGACGCCGCGGTCCGACCGCCGGAGCTTCGGGATGGTCAGGATGTTGTAGAACAGCATGTGCATCGGGTGCCTCACCAGCCTTTTGAAGCTGGAACCTGCATTGTTTCTCTGGAGGTTGAATAGTAACAAAATTAACACGCTGCTCATCTGCATCCAAACCAAGAGCAGTGCAGTCAAGTTTAGTTTTTAAGGAGTTTTAATTTTCATGCACGAATGCTGTGCTACATTTAAAAAAAACTACAGGTATAAATGTTCTGTTCAACTCAGATTGGTAATCTAAGCCGAATGAAACAAGGCTAAACTGTCTAATAAAATAAATCCCTGGCTGACTTGATAAATTAATAAAATTGTTTTTATTCCCTGTTCTTCATTTACTTTAGCATCACTGGAATTAAATGTTGCCAATCCCTGTTGAAACCATTAATTGCGACCTTTAAGAAAACTATATTAACTTGAATTTAGCTGATAGGAGAGACAAGTGTTGGGATGTGCCCTCGGTGGGAGAAGCTAAGAGTGAAAAATTTAAACAACAGTTTTTATGAAGTACAAAAAGCAAATAACGGATTTTGGTTCATATTGTTTCGTGTTTTAAAGGTAAACTTTGGACACAAATCTGTATTAAATGTGATACTTTTGTGGATGTTTTATGGGTTTTTATTGATTTTGTTGGCACTTTAAAGATCTTAATAAAAATTGAGACTATTCTGAACTCCAGGTAAGATAGTGACTACTCATAAGTATCTCACATAAAGCTGTAAACATTTATATTTTTCCTGTGTTTTATTCTTTATTCTGCATGTAAACAATCAATAAACCTCATGCAGTCTGTCTGTCACATTTTACGTCCCACAGACTGAGAAGGAGGATCACAGTTTCTGCTGAGTCCCAACCAAAACCTCGATTGTTTCCCGCTTGAGGCCTGCTGAAAGCAGCTCTGACCTTTCCAGGATAGTCCCAGGTGATGTTGACTCTGGTGTTCAGCTCTGCAGTGGCAGTGCAGTTCAGAGCCAAACTCTCCCCCTTCAGGGCCTGCACAGATCCGCTGGTGTTCAGGTAAACCTCTGTGATGTTACTCACTGAAAGCAATAAGGGGGGGGGGGAGGGAAACACAGAATAGTTTAGAGAACAAACCTTTGGGACATGAATTATGTTTAGAAAAGAGTGATGCAGAGGCTGACCTGTTCTGTGCACAAAGTAGACACGGGAGTTGTGCTCGACTCCGTCAACGACGGCCTCGCAGTGGAAGAGGCCGATGTAGGAGAAGTTGGGCGTCTGGATGGTGAAACCCTTCCTGCTGTTCCAGAGAATGTTTCTCTGGTCTTGACTCAGCGGCCTTCTGTAATACTGCGGAGGAGGCAAACCGAGGAAGGGATCAATCGTATGTGTTACTTCGCCACAGTGACACACTGTCATTGAGTAAATCTGATTTCTCACAAAGACATGAGGCAAGGGAGAAGTCGAGTCACTGCGGTATGAAATTCAGTGGTTTTGTGGTATTTATGTACGAAAACCGTGCCTGCAAATAGTATTCACTCCCCTGGATATTTTACCCTTTTTTCTTGGTTTTACAAAACCAATCAAACAATGTTGTATGAAAAAAAAAATTCAGCCAAAAAGAAAAATGATTTCTGCAAAAGAATGACAAATAAAACCATTTAACGTAAAATAAGTGACTGCATAAATCTTCGCTCACAATGCCTCTGTTTACTCTGTTTATGCTGAGACTGCTAACACCCACTGACTGGACCTCTGTTGACTTTAAAGTTGGTGAATATTTATACAATCACCTATTTTAGGTAAAGTACTTTAAGCAACTTGTCATTTTTTGTAAAAAGCAGTTTCCATTTTGATAAATAGATGTTTTGGTAAAAAAATATATAATAAAGCCAAATTTTGTTGATTAAGCATTTCAACACATTTATTGTTGTAATCTGCAAAATTGGTGTGTCAAATTTGGATCAGGTAAGAAAAATCACCGTGAGATGTTCATTCCTGTTAGATTTAATAACTTGGCATCAAATCACAACTGCAATAAAGTTGTAATTTTCGCTAAAAGAACTTTTGGCTTTTATCCAGTATCTTTCAAAAGTATGCAGTTTGACTCGACCAGAAACATTTCTTCATTTCATTGATATTTTATGTGATAAAGCAAAACAAGTTAGAATGTGGAATGAAAACAAGCCCTTGATTTTAAAATATTTTACAAATAAAAGGCTGACATTAAAATTTAGGTTAATTCTTATTTTTTTTTTAAAAAAACCAAAAACAACAAACAAACAAAAAAAACTTCCAGCTTAGTCAGAAGATGGATGGAGAGCATATGCGTTTTGGCTTGAATTCCATTTCCCATCTTGTCCCACAGCATAATGTTGCCACTGTTGTGCTTCATGATGGGAAGGGTGTGATTAGCATCAAGACCAAAAAGTCGTTTCTTCCTCATGTTCACTGCATCCCTCACAAGTTACTTGGGACTGCAAGACTCAAGGAAGAACATTAACTCCTTTTGAATTGATTCAGGTTTTATCTTTATTTTAATTTCCCTTTAGTTTGCAGCTGATCTGTGACAGTCACCTCATTTGAAAAATTCAAATCTTTGGTTTCGTAATTGGCCCCCTTTGTCTCCCCCATCTTGGAAAACAAATCTGGCATCAGGCTCAATGTTGGTTTTGTAAGTCTTCACCATGGACACTTGTGTAACTGGATAACCTTGTTGTTTTCTTTGAGGCAGCTACAAGGAAATGTTTTTTTTTTCTGTGTCATAGTGGAAGCTTCCCACCCTCTCTCAAGGGACTGGACCCCCCGTCACTAGAACCATCACACACACACACACACACTTTCCCCATTCTTGGATCACCAGTGTGAACTAGCTAATATCCCCCCTCCAACAGAGAGAGGTGACCCTTTAAGACGCCACTGACCTCTGTGCCCTCACCTCTCTGTCCTGTGAAGTCAATGCTTCCCTCTACATCCTCTCTCTGAACCCAGTGACTCCCTGTCTAGGCACCAGGGTGCCCTCTGTGCCCCTCTCACGTCCGTCTTTCTCACCCGTACTGTACATCACAGAAGGGAGGATGGAGATTGGAGCGGTGGGATGGCGAGGAGGAGCAAAAGGCGTCAGGATATGTGAAACGTGACTCCAGTCCATCTCCTTGCATCCTGTTACTACAGGATATAGACATTTGGACTGGAACCCCGGTTCAACCCCAATGTCCCAGGCCCGGCTTTCACGGCTTAAGTGAGAGAGCAGAGCCTCCTGGGTATTGTTCACGCTGAGAAGGGTCACAGCAGAGGCGCAGGCAGAGTGCAAAGTCCTTTCAGGAAAAAAACACTCCAGAAGCTGTGACAGGGAAAGACATTCCTGGTTCGGACCGGCGAAGCGCGGGGGAGGCAGGGAAAGTTATTTTTAGACAAATTACTTTGTGGTTCCAAATACTTTGTCAGGAGATGGAGGCAGGACAAAAACATGTGTGTGTGTGTGTTTGTGTGTGTGTGCGTGTATTTGTGAATGTGACATACAAGGACCGATGCTGCATTTCCTGCAAACCAAATCCTAGACGTTACTCTGGTCCTTCAACAGCAGCACAAAATAAAAGATGTTGTTGCCGTATCAACACTCAGGTCTTCTGGTTCTGGTCTGCTCTGCTCTGCATCTCCAGAGGCCTGTGGAGTTTTTCCACAATCTAAAAAGTTGCATTTTAGGTCTGATCAGATTCGCTGTCTTGCATCTCTTCCATTAAGGTCGCAGTTGTGTGATGCATGACTAATAGTTGTCTCCACCTCAGCACAACCATAAAGCCAATGGGAACTCTTGCCATTTTTCAAATAGAAGATTAAACCATTCGCATGCTAATGTTCAAAGCTGCCTTAACCTTCTGCTCAACATTATTGCTCCTCACTACATTTAGTGCCGTGCTTGAAGAGAATAGCCTGCATTCTTGGGTCAACAGTAGCCATCTCAGCTTCCTCTGCCAGTCCTGCCATCTGTTTAAGGCATCAGATGGAGAAAGTCATCTACTACTACCCTGAAGCCAACATCCTGTTTCCATAGGTAAACCCCCACCTCCTGCTAACTGCGCTTCTCGTTTGATCGGAAGTCATTGGTGAAAAAACGGGCAAGGGGCACAAAACACGACCCACTCATGCAGACAACAAGCACTCTGAGCACTTCTCTCTTCATCCCCCAACCCCTCTCAGCTCTTCACTCAGCAGTCAAGTGCCAACACTCACAAACATATCCGCACACACTTTCACACATATCCGCAAACGCACGAAAACAAATGGACACGCAAGCCTGACAGTAACTGGCTGCCAAGACCAGAACAATGTGCTGAATGATCTGGACGAGGAGAAACAACTGGATAGTGTATTGTGTGTTTGCGTGTGTGTGTGTAAATGTAAACCCTGATGGAAAAACTGAGATGTTCGCACAGCGTGATGGGCGTGATGGAGCAGAGGAGGACAAAGTGTGATGTGAGATGAAAGGGACTTGAAAAGAGAGTCCAACTTGGCAAAATGTCCACATACTGAGGTGACTGACCTTAACCAGAGTGGCGGTGATGTTGGGGTTGGTGACTCTGCAAGGGATGACCAGCGGCTCCCTCACCTTCATGTACAACACGGCCGGGCTCATGTCGGTGTGCTCCACAAACGGCTGCCGGCTGTCTGAAACCCAAACACTGCGGTCAGGAACACACATGAGAAACTCACAAAACGAGCACAGAAACATTTTCTTCCACAGCGTCAAAAACAAGCTAAATTCAAAGCAGCAGGCCGCCAAAATGTCATGGCACTTGATTCTAAGCAGTAAAAGTTTCTAACAAACCGTAACAGAAAAGTTTCCTTTTTACTGAGATTCAGTAACGCACAGGGTGAATCGTTTAGGCTGAATTCAATGGAGGGCAGAAGAGCAAAGAGGGCTGACTATATATGCATGCTGTATTTGTGAAGAAATGTCAATTTTTTTAAGGTACGGTGCCCCACTACCTATTTATCTCAGTATTCACAAGTTCACCTGTTCAGATATTTTTTTCTGTGCAACACAGCTTCAAATTATTTGAGGAAAATTTGCCTATGTTTTTCATAGAGAAAGAAGATGCTACTTAGGAAGCTGTAAAAACAGTCACAACGCTTATCCTGATAATTTTGCAATAACATCACAGGTGGAGGTGGTGCGCACATTTTCCTGTGTGACATGTGTGCTGAAAACAGAAGCTGAAAACCTGACATTTTTGCTTTTTACACCACTTTCCTTTTCCATTTGACAATATTTTTAACTGCAAATATTTTACATGTTCCATTTGTTTCACACTGGAAAATAATCACAAACTATGAAGGTAATTTTGTGATTGGAGTTGTGCTTTTTTTGTCATGGATGCTCTTGAACTAGATGTCAATTTTAGGCATCCAAGAGACCCATATATTGCAGAAATAAGGTTGAAACCTCAGCAGAGGACCTCTGAAGTATCCCTCAAACTCCCTGACTACCTGGAAATGTGAAAGATTTTCTGATTTCTCATAAAACGAAGCCCTGTTGTCATGCAGGGCAAAAAATAGCTGAGACACACACAAACAATCACACATGGACTTCCAAGTATTTTAACAATAACTGAAAACAAACAAGCAGACACTCACACCCATTCAATCGAAACCCCATTCTGAAAAACGACTGCATGCTGTCAACAATAAACACACAGATTGTTTAGAAGCAATCAAACAAGCCTGTCTGTGTTTGCGCCGCTTCTCTCAGCTCGCCTGCAGTCGCAGTTCTTTGCCATTCAAAGGTGTGGGTGTTACTTGCTGCATTGTTTGCGACCGTAGGGTGTTATTCAAGGAAAGCAAATCTCTGAACCTTCGAACAAAAGTACCCCAAGGACTAGTAAGACCGAACGCTTCCTTCTCCCGCTTTGATTCCTAATAGAAGGCTCAAGGAGGGAGGCAACGTCTGAACGGAGCGGCAGGCCAAGTCTGAAGCTTAATGGACATGGTGACCCGAGCGATTGATGACCCCCAAGAGTCCTTTTGGCCAAACAGTAGCTTGCCCCATGACCCTGGCGTGGAGCCCAGCTCGAGCTGAGCAGCGTCACCTTCCAGGACAGGGAGGAGCGGGCCGGGGCAGACATCGTGCCTCCTCTGCCCCTGCATACCACTGAATCACTGGCATCCATCTCATCCCGCTCAGTTACACACACACACACACGCATACACACACACACACAGCCACCTTGGAGAGACACAGCAACATCCCCTCCCAGTACAACCCTCCCCCTCTCAGCGCTTTTCCCTCCTCCCCAAAGCACAGGATGCTCCAAGCAAGGCTGAGCAGAGCAGATAAGGCTGATGCCCTGGGAAACTCTGCCCAGGGTCCGAGGCTTTCAGCAGCTGGGCTATTCCTGGCCACTAGGTAGCACGTAAACGAAAGTAAAAAAGATTTTATATATAGCTGTTAGGGAGCCGGGCCTGTGAGGAGAGAGGAGCGGCCGGGGAGGAGGAACAGGGGTGAAACTGTGCCAGAGCCATCTCGGAGGATGTATTGTTGAGACAAACAGTGTTTAGATATAATTGATTCTCTGGCATTGGTCTGTATTTAGCACACACTGCATCCTGTTTAACCTGAGGGAATACACAATGGGCCCGGAGGAGGCGAGGGGTTTCCTCGAGATGGTGAAAAGCTGCTAAATATGAAATTATGGACACCTCCTGTCTTACCTGTGACATATACATAGAGGGACTGCTGTTTCTGGGTCTGGTGCCTGTAGCGGCAGCGGTACAGTCCGGTGTGCCAGGCCTGGCTGCGGCTGACCCGCAGGTGGCTGCAGTAGTGCTGGCGCGTCTTCCCACAACGAGAGTTGACCACTTTCACTTGATCTCGGTCCAAGCCTGCGGGGAACGCCCAGGACAGCTCCCGGTCACCCCTGGACAGACGTTACACCGAGGTCAGTTTTTGTTGAGAAAACACTTTCATCGTGTCCCTGAAAATTTTCTAAGGATTGTTCACCATTCAGAGCCGGCAAGGAGGAGCATTTACATTCAGTGGGCTTGAAATTAATGTGAGGCTTGGAGGTATAGCGTGGGATTTTTAAGGAGAGGTTCGGTTAGACTGTAGGCAACTCTCTGTGGCATGTCTTCATTTGGAAGAACAACAAATTAGCTGCAATCTGACCCTGAAGGTCTATGGCTACTCCGAGAGGCCAAACTGAACTTTTACCATCTTAAAACAAGTCGGGTCTCAAAAGCAGAGTGGTTCATGCAAACCACTAAAGCACTTTGACGCAGGTTTTAGCTGTGGCACCACCGGTAATCTACTGGAAAAATGAACTGACAGCAGAAAATGTTGTGAGTTTTGTTTTTTGACTAAGTAAAAAAAGACATAACTCTTTTCAGTGCCTCACTTGTATATTAGCTGCTTTGACTATAAACACAATCCATGTTCCATTTATCAGGTTTCATAGGAAGCTCATTGCTGATGCACCACAACTGCCCCCCGTTTCCTATGCAGTGTGGATTGTTAACAAATTATCTATAGTTGTAACAGTATACATGTAATACAGTCATTTTGCAGACCTGACAATGTATTTTAGGGGGTGCTGCTTGTTCTAATGAGAACTTCTAACCTCACTTTATTTGCATTTTATACTTCAGTGCAAATAATTATCTTATGCAAACATGAAGGCAGCTTAAAGGACATACAGCATAAAACTTGCTCTAATATGATCAAAGTCTCCTATATACAAACTATCCTCTTCAGCATGCAGAACCAACTGAATTTGCACTAAAATGATGGTACCAATGTGTTGCCACGTCTAAATTTGGTTGCTATTCAGATGGTAAATGGAGGAAGTAGCCAGGTACCACTTATGATCTTTCATTAGATAGAAATCATCAGCTTCAGTTTAAATAAACGTCAAATGCAAAGCATCACTTCCTTTGAGGTTGGAGATGTGCTAAGATGGTCGACGTCTCAAATTTGTTGGTGGCTTCGTTTGTTTTTTCTTCTTAAACTAAATGAAGGTGCAGAGAGATCATTGCCAAGAGACACATGAGGACCTCGCTTCAAAACTCTTGAAGGATTTCTTTAAGATCAAATTTCCGGTTTCTTATGTCTTCAGTCATGGAAAAATGAGAACAAAAATTGCAGTAATTCAGAGAGACTCAGGAAAAGTTCTAAAAATGTACTCAATAATCAAAAATTTAAAAAAGATGGTTTCAAAGGTTCTCTTGAATCTAAAGTCTTAAAAGAGAGATCATGTTTATTTATCCAGGTCAGAGTTTTGTTGGTGACGTTGAGATCGTTTTTTTCCACATCTGTTACCAGGTTCTTTTTTTTTGCTTCTGATACCTGAAACTCACCTGCATTTGATCTCCAAGGTTCTGTTGGCCTCCAGAACCAGCTGTGTCCTCTTGACATCCAGGACCGGGATGCCGAACCTCACCTTTTGCTCATTACCTGCAGAGGTTGGAGAGAGAAACGAGAGAAGCATGATTCTCTGCTCTCCAATCAACCAGGTCATGTGGAAATGCGTAAGCAGTGTCCCTCTTGTTTATCGACTACATTTTCTCCACTTGATCTCATTCATTAGAGTTGAAGACACTCATCTGTCCACCCTTCCTTCCTCAGAACATGGGAAACATCCATCCTTCACTCGGAAATACATGACTCCCGTCACTGGCCCAAATCCCAAACATCTTGTAACTCTGTTAGTGGTCAAATGGCTGCTGAGGCAGTTAGTTGAGTTATTACTTGCCAATTGTTCCCAGTGGATGCTCCATTTTAGTGTTACTCACAATGCGAGCACTTCCTGTACTATTTCCTTGGGTTTCTGAGTGTGAGGAGTGTGAGGGGGCAGCAAACAATGACACACAGGACGATGAAGGGGAAGTTACTGATCTCCTACCTGTTTTTTTTTCTTCATTTGGGCAAGGGGCTTGTTGGCAGTTATATTCATACTTCAGATTTTTTATTAAATCCTAAATATATTTGCATACACTTAACATGCGGCTGCTGCATCCAGACCAAAGAAAATAAGAAAACCCATTAATTCAGCATTCATTTTCCCAATGAGGCGGAGTTAGACTGTCATGAGTCAAGGCAATGAGTCTGCTCAGTGCTCAGACCACTGAAATTGGCCAATCACAGAGATCTATTCGGAGGATACGTCTTATAGTTACCTATGCCTCTGCGGGGACAGGTAACTGTTGAAAATATTGATGTAAGCAAGAATGGCATCACCTTTTGTTCGGAGCTTTAATAGATTTGTGAAATGTTACATTTGATGTATGGCAAGCCTACAAGAAAAGGGAAATGATTGGACAAGAATAAACGGTGTTATGTTTCCCAGCACTTTCAGCTGGAAAGTCCCCGCATGAGGAATCTGAAACATTCAGTCGCTTCCTTTTTTAATTGAGCTCAGAACGTTAATAATCGACCAATAAGACTCCAAACTTCTTTGCCCATCTGTCCACATGTCAAATTAAGGCTTCAAAGAAAGATGCTCGCTACGCATCTTTATATTGCACGTATTTGCGTGATTTTTGAATGTATTGAATTTTGTGTTAAATGTGAATGTTATGAAACTTTTTGGAAATGTAATATTATGTGTAGTATTGGAAAATCTTGATGAATTAGCATAATTGTGGACACGTAATCACGTACTTTTAAAAATATAAGTTAACAAAAGAGCTGAATTTATTTAAAAGCCTTTATAAAATATAAAGACAGCAAAACATAAAATTAATAATATTGAACAAATCATTGATAAATGATTACTCTACATACTTATATTTAAATCAGTTTATTTTGTCTCTATTGTGTTGATTGATTAGATTCCGTATTCAGACATTATTTGGACTTGCTGTCTTGTAAAGTGTCCGCATTCGTAGTGAAATGGCATCATCTGTGCATCTACATTAACTTCAAGAAACGTTCTTAACGCCCAAATATGTGCGTAAAATGTGCATTCTGTTATATTAATATAGTTTAAAAACTAATTTATTTAGCGTTTTGTATAATCATTTATATATCTATTAGGCTATATTAACTTTTTCATTCTCCAAATGCTGCGAAAAATTTCCCAGCGATCCTTTGAGTGCAGAAACAATCCATCGGCGTTTTGGCAAATTGCATGAAATTAACCTCAAGTTCCTCTACTGTAATTATTTACCTCCGGGTGATCGTGACCCCTCTTTCCTTTATATCAAATCCAATAGACTCAGGAAATAACGCGCTTTTGTTTCCATTCAGTTGGGGCCAAGCGCACCAGGAGCCGGAGCGCAGGGGTCCACGTTATCCAAACACACTTCACACTGAAGAGCCGGTCATGTCCCTCAAAACGCTGCGCGCACAGCAGAGATCTACTCACACTGACCAACCAGGTTTTCAAATGACTGATAAATCTGGACGCAGATTATTCCATTGTTGTTTTCTGCCTTTTTTTTCGTTGTTTGTTTTCAATTAAACTTGTGCATAAAGCTTCGTTAGACACGCTCTGACTTTATGTAATAATAACCAGTGGTTTCCCTGCTTACTTCTTAAAACATAAAGTGAAGAATTATCTCACCTTTTCCAAAAGCGCCGTACAATCCACAAAACAGGCAGACAAGAATAAAATGCATCATTTCTGTTGAATCCGACGCAGCAATCTCTCAGATATAAAACACTAAAGAAGGTTTATCTTTGCTGCTGCTGGTGTTACCCTCCCTCCACGGTGGCGCAGCGCTGCGGGCTGTTGCGCTCATGCAGGACTGTTGGGTCAGTGAATGGAGACGGTGAGTTTCCTGAGGCTGGCTGTGGAAAATCAGGCAACAGGACGCCAAGCTTTAACTCCAGTGCAACATTTTCCCATCGTTCTGGATTGTGTCGCCACTTTATATTGTTCCCACACTGCGGTCACCGGATGGCGGACTTGTGTTACGTCCACTGACACACCCACTGTGCGTAAAAGGAGTATCCTCCCAGTCCTGAGTGGTCAAGTGACCAGCGTGGTGCTGATGAGAAAATATTATGGCATCTAAATGAGTCAGTTTTGTCGAACTAAATGTTAAAGTTGCATTCTGCCCAGTCTGTATTAGGGAACCTGCAATGATGATGATTATTATCATAAATGCATGCAGGTTGCATCATGAACCTGCTCTGCGCTCCCATCTTGTTCCCTTGATTGGTAGACGGGCTGAGCAGCACGTAGGCATTGGGAATGTGCGATTCACTTCCTCAATCATCAAAATGACAGATGAGTTTCTCACATTGCAAACGGAAAATGCCTTAAAAAAAACAAAAGAAAAAAAAACAGTGCCACATGCATGCGAGCGCAAGCGCGAAGCACAAGTAGATGGTTCTGCAAACATTGATGTCATCACAGGTCAATTCAGACGGCTGACGTTATTCAGTCTCAGAAAAAGGACTATTCGGATTAAAACTGAGCAGGAAGAAATAAAATAATAATAATAAAATCAATAATGGGCCTAAAAGTAAAGGAGGAGATTTGTGTAAAATGGTAAATGCGGACAAGAGGATGTTTTAGTAAAAAATGGGCTTAATAAAAAGTAAAATGTTTTAGTCAAATCCTGCATCCTTCTTTCTGCAGAATCAGTTTTTATAATCAAAAACCTTTAGAAGCAGCCATGGTATATATGCACAAAATGCTTGGTTGCAGCTCATTTTCCAGGTCATCACTACCCTGACCTGGAATGTGATCATCCTGTACAGACTGATTAACTCATGTGACAAACAGGGAAGTATTTCTCATACCTCTAACTAAACAGACATTTCCTTAAAAGCAAAGGTAAATCCTTTTCATATTTTCTTGTCTCTGGTGTGAGATTCACATCCAAGATGGCTCTGCATTCTGATAAGCAGCTTTCTTAGAGTGGAAATGCTTACAGAAATTTTTTTAAAAAGTTTTTAAAAACAAGTCAAAAGCAAAATATAAAAAAAGAGCATAGTGTCATTACATATTTTATGAAAAATTGAGGTGAAGATTATCAGAAGTCTTAATTCTGGAATGCGACAGCCCATGTCCTGTGTGTGTCAAGTTGTGACTCCAGCTGCTGCAGAAGATTTAAAAATCTCCCCCAAACTCTTGAATTGAACCTGTTGGTTGTGAATTAATTTTTTCTTTCCACTTAACTTTCTATGAATGCATTTAGAGACAGCTCTCTGAACTACTAGCTTGTTTAGCAATGAACTTGTGAGGTTTGAACTCCTCATGACTGTCTGCTTGACAATTGTGAAGTTAACCATCTTGCATGCCTTATAACATTTAATAAATTTCTGTTCAATTTTGGGTTCATATCTATATACTACATTCATAAAAATTGAAGAACCCCCCCCTACAAATGCATAGAATACATCATTCTACAGGGAAGGGATCCATATTAGTTTGAGTTTATGAACTAAATTATACAAATCAGCTTGAATTAAGTTTTAATTAATTGAGAAATCACTTTAGACCTGCCAGCAATTAGTGATACGAGCAGAAACACCAAAGAAGAAAAGGCAAATGAAAACATTTTCCTGCAAAAGACATAAGTTTCACTTCTGATTTTACTTCGTTTTAAGCAGAAACTAATTGTTGTTTTAAAAGATAAAATAAGTTACAGGATGGCAGATGCTCTTCTTATCGAGTTCCTCCTGCATTTACAGAGTATATTCAACATATAGCTATGGCTCAGGTACACATATACACAATGCAAACAAAACAAATATACAGTACAGGAAGTTATCAGTACACAGTAATATTACAGTACGCAGACAAGTAGATTAAACACATCTGGAGATGACTTTTCCACATACGAGTGAATAAACAATTTGTAATAAAAAAATAATAATTTTGACAGAATCGAAAGTAATGGAGAGTAGAGTTTTTACTGGAAAACATCTGCCCTGATGATTCACTCTCGGCAGACGCTACTTCAGGTGCCAATTGCAAAATATCAGAGGGACAGTGAGGTGTAAATGTTTTAAGAAGGGACAGACAGTGGAGCATTACAAGCTGAGTGGTGATAAATCTCTTCCATATAAGAGCCGAGCGTCTGCTGGGGTTTTTGTTTCCTTCTCAAGCTGTTTGCTTCTGCACTTTAATTACAAATATGGCAAAGTAGCTTCATATTATATAAACTAAGCAATAAAAAAAACATACAAGCTAAGCATCTTGGCTATTGTGTAATAAAGTCATTTAAAGCTACTATTTATAACATTCATGTATTCCAATATATTAGAGGTTTTGTCACAACCTCCTTGTTGTAATAAGGAGAGCTACGTATGTTTTAGCATATAACTTTAAATTAATTTCTTTATTATAGCTACAATATTGACCAGCAGTGTAATCGGTAATAATACACTCCAAATTCTAAGTTTAAGGGAGTATTTAGATATTTGATGAGGGGTTCTGTGGGGAGGTCATCACAGATTTCTGCTTGAATAAAAACGATCAAATGCAACAATAAAGTTTCATAATTATTATCAACATATTCATTTTCAAGACATGCAAATAAATAAGAAATAATGTGTCCACTAAGTTCTGTATTTTGAATTTCTTTCCAATCAAGGGCAAGACGGAAAAAATTGAATTTAAAGTAGCTGTTAGAGTTTTTTAAGTTTCTGCAAATTCACAAACAAACAAAAAATCCAGAAGAAAACAGTAAATCAGTTTTTGCAGTAACATTACAGTACACACACGAATCGAGATGAACATTTGGTGACGTCTTTTTCACATTAAATACAAGACATGACCCTTAATTTGGTGGGGGGGAAAAAAAACATGTTTTGAATACTGACAAGATGAGAATTAAGGATGATCGTTAAAATAGGCTTAAATGAAATTTTGCTAGAATCAATGTAGATGGTAAATATCTATCCTCATCATTCAAGTTTGGCAGAGATTAGTTTACATGATAAGGAAAAATATCAGTAACTGCAGCAGGAGGAGCAGAACGACAGTGAGGCGTAATGTTTTAATAAGAAACAAGACAACATGGACTCTTACAAACGAGTAGTGAGAAATTTCTTCCATATTCAGACGTAGCACTCTTTTTCATATAAACTAAACAACAAAGACATACAGTGGAAACTCCTTTGCAACTTTGCAGTAAAGTTTCTGCAAACTCAGGGTTGTTCAGAAAATTGCCTGCAAGTATGATACTGACTACCTTAGCCTCTCCACAGAACCCCGTTCAAGCAAACAAAAAAAATTAGATGCAACATTTTGACGTGTTTACACTTGAAGTTCATTTGCCAATCTAATCAAGTATAAAATAAATGTTTGTGCATGTCAACATTTTGTTCCTTGCAGATTGTGACGATGCTGGTTGGTTTGTGGCACTGAGCAAATTCCCAAAAAGTGACTGACTCAAACCACTCCTGCCTGCTGAAGTTATTTCCTCGTCAGAGTCTCATGTTTTGTCAGACCTGACCTTTGGTCTGCTGGCGGATCCAGTCGGTGAATTTGACCACCTGGGTATAGACGCCGGGGCGGTTCTGCCGCGCGCAGCCTTCGCCCCAGCTGACAATCCCTGCCAAGAACCACCGTCTTCCTCGCTCCAGACACACCAGCGGACCACCTGAATCCCCCTGAGGAATCAAAAAACGTGTCAAGGTGATAATAATTAAGTATACCGGGTTATTGCACTGTTTGAGCTGCTTATGAATGTATTCACTTTGCTTTGATCTATAATTTTATTTTGTTATCTTCTCCCTATTTTATGTTGTTCTTGTTGTCAATCACTTTGATCAGCTGCGATTGCTGTTTTTAAAAGTGGTTCACATATAAAATAGTTTATTATGGCAATAACTAGAGACGGATCACATGGTCAATTACAATTACAGTATGAAAAAGTAAAAAAAAAATACATCTGTTTTTAGAAAGTCTGAGTTAGAATTAATTGGTGAAAATATCCTGCTTCACTCCTGATTAAGAACAAACATGTTTTATTGAAATTAGACAAATTGATTAAGAGGTAAGGTCGCTTTCTGATAAATCAGAGTATATTAGTCATTTGACTTGATCAGAAAAAATATATAATTCCAGTGATTTGATTCAGTTTCTTGCCAAAACCTCTTAGGAATAAGATGTTTACTGGGAGCATAGTCAAAGATACAATGTACAGAGTTTTAATATCTATAAAGAGAAAACCCTGCACAATCTACACCGTGTAAAAGAGCAGATTAAGACAGTGCCTTGTGTCACTAAAATGTAAATCAGATTTGTCAGGATCAAGGATATGTTCTCAGATCCTTTTATTAAACTGACCAACCTGGCAGGCGTCCACACCTCCCTGCAGGTTTCCTGCACACAGCATCCTGGGAGTAACAGCATCGTCGTACAACTTGTTGCAGACTTTTCTATTAATAATTTTCACTGAAGCTTCTTGTAAACGAGACGCCAGTTCACCTTGAAATAACCCCCACCAAAAAAAAGAGACAAAAATAAGATGTTCACGATGCCCTGTAACCGTCAACTTAGAGTTCAGTTGCTGAGCGGCTCTTACCGTCCTCCGTGAGAACGCCCCATCCCGTGACAAAGCAGCTCGTCCCGGTGGTGAAGGCGTGTGAGGAGGCGGGAACGCAAACCGGCTGCACCAAGTCGTTAAAGAAAACCGGAGCGCTGAGCTCGATTAGGGCGATGTCGTAGTCAGACGTGAACTGGTCGTACTGGGGGTGGAGCAGGATCCGACGGATGAGTCTGGACGCTCCTCCGTGGTTTCCCCGGGTCATCACGCGCATGCCGAGGTAAGCCCGCCACGCGCGAGCGTCAGAGTACCTGCAGACACAACGAGGCGGGGAATGCAGCGCGTAGACGTGAGGCAGGAGGATGAGGCGAGGTGGTTTCTGTCGTCTTTCTCACTTAATGGCGTCAGAGTCTTGGAAGCAGTGCGCAGCAGAGACGAGCCAGCGGCTGGAGACCAGCGTGGCTCCGCAGACGTGGCCGTAGCGCTCCATCTGTAGGCTGACCTGCCAGGGCCACGACCCCAACACGGCGTCAGACCCCCCAACTATCTTAGTCCGCTTCTTAGGCCTGGTGCCACATCCTATAAAAACCAAACAAAACATAAAAAAATGAAAAAAAATCAATAAGAGCTTCACCTTTTACAATGACGAAGCTGGGAAAAAAAAGCGGGAAGTCGCGAGATGTACCACAGCGCAGTTCGTCAGAGCCGTCGAAGCAGTCTTTGACTCCGTCACACTCAGGGTTGACCTTGCTGACACATTTTCCATTGGCGCATTTGTAGGAAGCCACGGAGCAACTCTTGAGATCTGAGGAGAATGAGTAAATTTATTCCTCTAGAAATACGGCCGGTGTCAAACAGCAGCGCTGACATAAACGCTCACACGCTCTGGTGCAGTTCAGTTCGTCACTGCGGTCTTTGCAGTCGATCACACCATCACACACAGATGACTTTGGTAAGCACACCTTGTTGGGACAAACGTGGTAGCATTTAACTCCTGCAAAGCACAAAAAAAAGAAGAAGAAAAAAAGCACAACCAGTCAAACAAAACAACACGTGCCTGGTCTTTTTGGTACATTATAAGTGTGCTGCCTACTCACCACAGCTGCCTTCCTCGCTGCTGTCTGCACAGCTGCTCTGACCAACACACTGGCTGCTCTGAGGTTTGCACTGACCGTTCCCACAGAGCACTTCCCCAGGCCTGCAGGATGCTGATTGTTTCATATTAAGGTGCAGAAACAAAAGCCAGACACATTTTTATGTAGACTTTACAATGTAAAAATGTGTTTTGCAGTTAAACACAAGAATTTATGTTCAATAATCATCGTTAAAATACACATGTTAAGGATGTAAAGCAGTTAAGCTCCACAGAGTTAAGATTGCAGCCATCTAAAAGTTGCAGGACTCTGGGACTGGAGGACTGGAGTTTGGGACCAAAAGTTTGGCGCACACTAAGGTAACATTTTTTCTGTTCAAAGTGTAGATCTTTGAACAGAAAAGAACTGTTCAAAGAACTTTTCATTTCTCTTCTTTTCTTCCAGTGACACTCACAACATTTAGCTTCATCCCGTCCATCTGAGCAATCCTTCACTCCATCACAGACCTTCCTCAGAGGGATACAGCGTCCGTCTCCACAGCGAAACTGGCGAGGGCAAGCTTGGAAATACACCAGGTGAAACTTGAGAAGGGTTTTTTCTGTTTTTTTTACTTTTCTAAACTAATGAAAATGAAACAATTATTATTCATAAATAACAATGACAAGGTGAAAACATGGTCTTAATACCATTTTGTTTGTGCAAAATGTATTAAAATATATATAGTGGAGTGAAAGGATCCGGTTCGACTTACTGCCCTCTGGAGAGAAAGCTCGGTACAGCAAGTAGAATCCCTGGTTGGTGAGAGATTCATCAGAGTGGAAGTGGATGGAGACAGGAGAGGAGTAGACTCTCTTTCTGCTGCTCTCTGACAGGGGATTACACAGCCTGGATGTGAACAGTAAGATGTTCATCAGACACGAAAAACATGAAGTACATGAAACATTTTAAAGGCAGTTACAGAACGACACTCCTCAAACATTTCCACAGTTTGTCACAATACAATTATTTAAAAAGTGGTAAGTATTTGTGTAGTGGAAGGAAGTTTTCATAGTGTGGTTTAAATGTGTATTCAAATATCTGAAAGGTGTGGTGTATTTTTTTATTTTTATTTCCCTACCAACAAATTGTTGTACCTGAGCTGTCGCACTAATCAACTCCTTCAGAGTTGCTAGAGATATTTTGGTTACTTCTCTGATATGTGTTTTCCTTGTTTTACCAGTTTAGGTCTGTTGCCATGTTTTGGTAACTTTGGTAGTACATCCTTCTCATTTTCAAGTGACAGATTGGTGTTAAAAACTTCTGTTATTTTTCTACTAATGTCCTCTAACAAAACATCTTCACAAAGCATTTAATCCCCGTCTTTACTGGGATCAAATTACACACAGAGGACGTTAGTGGAAACTTTTGTGATTTAGAGCTATTAAAAGGGGCTGAATACAAATGTAAAACACAGTTTCTTTAAAAAAAATTGTGCATCAATATTCTTCCACTCACGCCGTACTATAAATTAATCTACTATACTGAATTTTGAGTCTGTAATGTGATAAAATATAAAAAAAACGTTTAACAAATTAACATTTTCAAAGTGCTCAGGCTTCACAACTCACTTAACGCCTGCAATGTCCAGCCAGTCCTTCTCACAGCCGTCAGACGACGGGGAATCTTGAATGTCCAAAGTCACGATTGTCATCGAAATCAGATATCCTGGCACAGGCACCTGGTAAAGTAAACAGCAAAGTCCAAATGTTAAAATTCAGAGGTTGGAATGTGTGTCAGCTGCCAGACTAAGGGAGGGTTTCCTCCCTCTCTGCTTCTCCTATTAATAAATGCTGAAACTCGAATGCGTTAGCGGTGATGTCCAGCTCACCCGTAGAGTCCATGTGCAGTCTATGTTAGGAGGATAGAAGGAGGGGTAGTAAGGTGAGGAAATGGAGCCGTTCCATGAAGAAATCGAGCCTCCACAGCCTGCAGGGAGGCGAAGTTAACATGAGGAAGTTCACCAAATTAACAGCAACATCAATGTCAAATGCTATTCTATAAGTGGGAATGAAATAATAGATAAGGTCTCATTTTGAGCTACCTGCTTTCGGGATGGCTTGAAAGTAAGCTTTGAAGATCGCTCCATCTTTCTGCCTGCTAAAGGAGAAGGTGACCAACATCACATTCCCCGACGAGGTCAGCTTCATGACCGGAGATGAGCCTGACACCGGCAGTCCGCACCATCTGAAACAGTTCAATATTTAACTGTGACGGTTTCAAGAAAAATGCAGTTTGAAAAAAACACATGTCCAAATTCACAAAACGCTCCAAACCTGGCAATGATCTTGTTCTGCAAAGGAAGCAGGAAGTCATAGGCGGAGAGCTTGTGGGCTGTGCAGCTTCCAGGTGTGGCGCCCTGAAGCGTCAGGACAACCAGACGCACAACGTGACCCGAGGGCACGCGCAGACGCCACTGGTAGTATGGCTTCTTGGGACTCACAAGACTCAGGGTTCGGTTGTTCCCGTATTTAGCGTAGAGATCAAAAGATATTGCTAGAAAGTGACAGAAGGATGAAATTAACCAGATGAAACCCAACTGGTGACGTGATGGTGAATGTTTCATTGAAAAAAAAAAAAAAGATGTAAAAGAATGCAAAGATGACTTCCTGTCATTTTTTCCACAGGAAATCTACACTCCTCCTCACCTTGAAACCCAAGCTGCCATTTTCCTCCCTGGATGCTATTTGGGTTTTTCATTTTGTCTATTCTGTCTTCTGAATCAGAATAATCAGAGTCCAAGTCTGCAAAGACACACAAAGCAATCTAAAAACAAAACAAAACAAAAACTCTGCAGCTCAAAAAGTTTTATTACAACATGCAGTAACGAGCTGTACCCAGTAGGGGGAGCGTGTCGTCCTCCTGCTCAATGTAGTAGTGCTGCTCGTTGCGGCTGTACCGCACCACCTTGTTGGTGCCGGGGAGCCTCCGCTGCAGCCTCTCTGGGCTGGACCTCTGGATCTCCAGGGCCACATTGTGGGGGGCTGAAAATTTACTCCAGTAGAAAACACCGAGCCCCTCCTCTCCTTCACTGTCACACAAAAAGGAAGTAAGAGGATTGATGCTCTAGACAAGGAGAGAGCTTTCATTCTTTCTTGGACTTATTTTAGACTGGGCTCACCTGAAGGCAGTGATTCCTGAGCGCAGGTAGTAAGAACTCCACGGGGTAGAGTCGTAGAGTTTTGAGAACTGTTTTAGAGAAACACAGAATGTCATGGTGTGGTTTGGTAGAGGTGAAGTTGGACACCGTTGAGCCCAGGAGGTCATGGTGAAAATGATGTTTTAATGAAAAAACCGGAGGCACAGGGAAACAGACAGGTAACGGGAATACACAACTATAACACGACGTAAGTATGACGAGGACCCGACGAGGAACAGAGACAACAGGGGAGACTAAATACACAAGGGGTAATCAAGAGAACGAGACACACCTGGGAAACAATTAACGGGGAAGACGCAGACAGGACTCACAGGGAACAGGACTACACAGAAACTCAAAAATAAACACAGAGAAACACAGATCCTGACAGAGAAGTGGTCATGCCACCTTTTCACAGTTTCTGCATCTTCAAACAGATCTAAGCATTTTATTGGGATTTTGTGTACAAAGAAGTGTCTTCTTGTGAAGTGGAGAGAAAATGACTCATTGTGTTTTGTACTCATTTCAAAAGGTTAATTTTTGGTCTCCACCCTTCTATATGTTCACTGTGTCTCCTTTTCTTCTTTCACATTCTTCCCTTTTTGTGTTGTTCTACATTGATCCACTTACAGTCAAACAAGGTTTTTATTTAGTGGTATCAGAGTGAAGGGGACTGACAGCACCTTTTCTGTTTTTTTTGTAAGGTACTACAAGTTAAGTTTATTTGAAGAGCATATTCACAACAGTGTGGTTCGAAGTGCTTTATACTTTTAAAAATAAGACAAGCAATAAACATTACATTGTGTCAAATCCTATCACAAAAATTATCAAGCAAATATATTGATCAATGTTCCAGTTATTATCAATCAAAGGAATGAGGTGGGTGTTTAGGCTTGATTTTAAAGGAACTCAGTGTTTTGGCTGTTTTGCAGTTTTCTGGAAGTTGATTCCAGATTAGCTGAGCATGAATGCTGAGTTCTGCTTCTCCGTGTTGGGTTCTAGTTCTGGGGATGCAGAGCAGATCACAACCAGAAGGTCTGAGAAATCTGACACAATGACAGCATAATAAGTGACAGCACTCTGTAAACACCATTGAGACGTTACCCCGTTTCACAGGAGGTTACATAAAAACCAAACTAGGCGGATTCAGAGTTTGGGAATTCCCTTCTACCAACCTGACCTTTTACTCCAAAAATCAACCCCTGGCCTCCGGATATTATCTTTGTCCTCCTGTCATCCCACCTTGCCCTACTGCCCTGCCCCGGTTGGTTCATCCGCTCTCTGTAGTGTGCTGCACACATAGTGGCCAATTGTCTGAAACCTTCACAGACAATGTTTTTATTGAAGGACTGCTCTTCCTCTCACTCTCGCTGCCCGGGCCTCGCGGGCCTCACAAATGCCAGGCTTGTCCTCGGCCCCTGAAAGGACCCGGTCCCTCGGGGTGCCGTTGACTCACACACACTATGCACAGCTCCTGTTTCGGCTTTACATTTAACACCACCAGAAAGAGACACAGAGAGAGAGAAAGAGAGAGAGAGACAGAGCGAGGCGGAAGAGTACAAAAAAACAGACATGGGAGGATGGAGGAGATAAGGAGGAGACACACAGGTAAGAATGTGAGGAGGGAGGAGAGGAAGAGGGCAGCAGTGTTTTTGAAAGTGACATTAAAACATTGGTGCTGTGTTGTAACGAGGCATATTAAAAGCAGAAGAAGAACCACATGTGTTTCATAGGGAATGCAACAACAGACCAGCTCAGCATTTCCACTTACATAATGGTCCAAAGCCTGAGCCTGCAGGCGGAACTGAGGGGAGGCGGGGTCGGTCAGCTCTAATGAGAAGGTCAGGTTTGGGAACTCTGTGCTGCTGCCCAGGAAGAACACCGAGCAAGACGAAGCTGGGGAGACAAGAACGCCGGAGATATGAGACTGACGTGGAGCGAGATTAAAAATAAATACTGTTCAAGGATTCAGGAGAGGACTGGCTAAACGTCAGAATCTAAACTCACATGTTAAATAGTTGAGAGTCAGTGTAATGGCAGCAGCGAAAGGTAAAAATGGCAAGAGGCCTAACACAAGCCTCCTCCAGGAGCAGCACGATGACGCTTCCTGGCTCTCCGGCTTCTGTCCCACCGGACCCTCAGACTTTGGCAAGGAGGGGTCAAGTGAGCCGGTGGACTGCTTTAACTCTCCATCTCTCTTTTAGGGTAAAAGATATGTTAGAAAATGAGATATACAATAGATCTACAGAATATAACTACAGCATAAATTAAATTAATGATCTGAACAAGGCAGTGATTCTAGGCTTTCTCAACACTGGTCCTCAGCTTAGACCTACTGTAATTCAAATTATTACATGCCACTAAGTGCTGCAGAAGCCTGTCAGTCGACCATCCATTTAAGCCACGACTACAGCATAAGGCAAAAACATAAAACATGCAGAACCGCTGCTCTGGACAACAAAAGACTCATTTCACCAAGCTCTCAAAAGCATTTGGTTTCATATTTGAAAAACAAAAAAAACAACTGAAAAAACGGTTGACAAATTGTTTAACAGACTTGCCAAGAAAAGCTAAAAGCATCTCCACCATCTTTCTACATGAACCTAAAGATGTTGAGATCAATTCTAGGGCCACTTATACGTTACAGTGAGCAGGTAAAATGACATTCACCATGTTGACACCTGGTGAAGGGCATTAAATACTAGGTCCTGTTTGTATGCAGATGATACTGTGAATTACATATTTTTTCAAAACTGGAGCAGTGACAATATGTTTGGTCTTTTCTGACTTCAGCCCTTATTTTGTATTTGAGACTGACTAGATTCAGTTTTATCCGGTTACTAAGCATGATGCTGGATGCCACGTTATGGGACTATTGTTACACTTAGATAATTGAACAGCAATATTTCCAACTTTTCTTTTTCTTTTTTGCCAGGACCAAAATATTAGGGTCTTTTCTAATGTTTTCCCAGTTTCAGAAAAACATCCAAACAGTCTTGCATGTTGAAGATGAAGACATGCAAGACTTAAATAAGAGACACTTAAATTTCTCCTGAAGTTGTCAGTTGTTGTGCAACGACGACTATTCTCACCTATTCTCACCTTCACTCTTGTATTCAGTTTACAACTTTGTTAATGTTTAGACACCAGCTTTAATATCTACTCATGTTGCTTCTTATTGACATTTGAGCACAGCAGGAGAGCGGTGAATAAAACGGAACCTCAAAATCAATGAAGACTAGATTTTATGACCATACAGGGAGTGATTTACTGACTGCAATGATGTCGATGTCTACACTCTAATGATTCCCTAAAACATTTTAGAGTTGGTTCTCTGGGGAAAGGAAAGCATGCCTGAATGGTTCTGTTTCCCACGGCCTGCAATGTCAGCAATCAGTCCAAGTGTCACAGGCAGAGAGACCCCTGTGGATTTCACAATTAAATGCAGTTCAATTAGTTTGATGGGTCATGAATATGATTCCCTTTCCAGTGCAACATTAAATATCAACGGGAGGCGATGACAGAATGAGAATAAGGGAAGACATCCAGAGTACAAAATGTCTTTGGAAGTTTTGTCATCTGCAGATAAAGGTTCTTAGTGGTGACTTACCTGTGTAGCTGGACAGCCAGAGTGTCCGTGTGCGGAGACACAGTACACCTCACAAGTTTTGCTTTGGGGCAGAGTCCACATAGCACAGTCCAGTTTAGCTCCAGAGAGGTGACTCGCAACAATACCTCGGACATAGAGAACGATGGAGAGAGGGAGGGAAAGAGAGGAAATCCCCACTGTTGCTTCCTCTGACCAAAAAAAAAAAAAAAAAACGGAGCAAAAAGAAGGAGCAGAAATCCGAGCTGAGGAGCTCAGACACGCAGGTGCATTCACCGCCTCCCGTTTACCTGAACAGGGCGGCAGGTGTCACACGGAGCCCCAGAATGCAGTGCGGGGGACAATGGGGCCACTATGAAAGGCTACTATCCGAGCAACCATCCGTTGGACAGATATTGTGGGCAAACTTGCTCTCTGTGTATGCAAAGGTCTCAGATCAGAGGGACAAAAGAGAGCTTGAGGAGAACATGTGGGAGATATTACAATTGGAGCCCATGGAGGCTGCAGAGCCGCATCCAACCCAACCGAACAACAACAACAACTACAGAAGCATCATGCACAGAGAGGGTGTTATATGTAAGTTTTTTTATTAATGAATGAGCGGGACACATGGGTTTGATCGCGTCAGCTGATATGGCTGTAGATCCAGGAGGTGAACTTGGTGACCCTGGTGTAGACCCCAGGCAGGTTTGGTCTGCCGCAGCCGGACCCCCAGCTCACAATCCCTATGAGGAACCAGCGACCCCCGTCTGAGGCCTGGCAGGACAGAGGACCTCCCGAATCCCCCTGGGAAACGAGAAAAGACTCTACAGAAATCTACAAGATGAGTAACGGAGATGTTTCAATGGAGTCGCAGGCGATGAAACGCCACCTTACCCTGCAGGCGTCCCTCTCTCCGGAGGGGAGGCCGGCGCACAGCATTCGCGGGGTGATTGGGCTGTAGCTCTTTTTGCACTCGGTCTGACTCATTATGGACACCTCTGCCTTTTGGAGCACAGAGGGCAGCACCTTATCTGAGAAAAGAGGGATAAGACGTCGAGTTAGACTCTGCAGGATTTACTTACAGTTTACAGTTGTACCCAAAAGGTTTTTAAGACTCACAGAAATGTTGTTGTTTTATCAGCATTACACCTTGTCTGATGTCAGAAGTAAGTTTCAAAACACAAAGAATAATTTAAACACAAACTCCACATTTGAAAAGTATTTTTACTGTCATCTGTGAAATCATTTCATTGTTAGATCCATCCATCCATTTTCTTGCACCCTTGTCCCTTGGTGGGGTTGGGAGGTGCTGGTGCCTATCTCCGGCTGACGTTCCGGGCGAGAGGCGGGGTTCGCCCTGGACAGGTCGCCAGGCTGTCGCAGGGCAACACAGAGACACACAGGACAAACAACCATGCACACACACACTCACACCTAGGGNACAGTCATGTTTTTGGGCTGTGGGAGGAAACCGGAGAACCTGGAGAAAACCCATGCATGCACAGGGAGAACATGCAAACTCCATGCAGAAAGGCCGGGGCCGGGAATCGAACCCAGAACGTTCTTGTTGCAAGGCAACAGCTCTACCTACTGCGCCACTGTGCAGCCTTCATTGTTAGATTGTTAAGTAAAAGTAGGAAGCCGAAGGAGGTTTGAATAATCAAAACCTTCAAGGAGAGAGTTTGAGCTGCTGTGAATAAATTTCAGGCTGCCAAATGAAGTCCGACAAGTGTCCTAAGGAGGATTCAATCAAAAAGAGACTGGGTAGCCACCAGTAAAGAGCTTGATCAGGAAAGGCAGTAGCCAGGTGTGAGGGTTTCTGTGTGCAGAGTGAGGTGGATTCCTGGTCACTCTGGTGTTAAAAAGAACTGCACAGAAGACATTTGTCTCCCAAAAAAATTTTAAATGAAGTACCATGATTGGACTTGTAAAGCTATTTTCTCTGATTCAGCCCCATTCAGAAAGTTTTCTAAAGAATGTGGGGAAAAAAACAGTGAAAGGCATGATGAGTTTTAAATAATGTTTTTACCAGCATGATGAAGGACCATCTGACAAGGTAAGCATGATTATTATGTGATCAGAATTAGGATTAATGATCAGGAAGCCCCCTTAAATCCTAATTTAACCGAGAACCCTTGAACTCTTATAAAATGAGTCAATTTCCCAATAATATCATGTATAAAATCTCTTTATGGAATCACTTAATCATCTTATTAAAACATCTTGACACTGAAAGTTTGTGAACAATAATATTTCAGCCAGTCTCAAAGCTTTTGGCCACAGAAAAGCAGCTGAAAAGGGACCATTTCTTTGAGCTGAGGCAGAACTCGTCTTAAACATACATATGGAAAATAAAGGAAATATTTCCACACATCATAGAAAACCTTTCCTCCGACTGATGCCTTCATGCAAGGAGAACCTCTCTGCAAACCGGCTTTAAAAAAAAGCTGCATTTTTGTGTGTTTTCTCTAAATATGTTCTTTATTTTCCAGTTTTTTGGCATGTTGTTTCAGAAAGTCCTTGCATTTCATCAGGGTTACTTACACTTTCTAGAGATACCGTTTTGGTCATTCTATCACAAAAATATTTGAGCGTAAAAATGCCAAAATAACATGAATTCCCATCAATAATGGTATGGTGTTTTTTTTTTTAGCACCAACAAAGTCATGTCACCAACCTTCCTCAGATCGGTATCCCCACCCGGTCACCAAGCAGCGGTGTGTGTCTGTGACGGTGTGGGACGAGGGGGGCAGGCAAACAGGCTGGACCAGCGGCCAGAGGGAGGGAGGCCAGGGCCTCTTCAGCTGCAGAAGGGCGATGTCATAGTCAAAAGTGTACGCATTGTAGTACTCATGCACCACGATCCTCTGGATCTCTGCAACATGTTTGGCACTGCCCTGTGTCAGCATGCCGAGGTGGGCACTCCAGGAGCGAGGGTCAGAGAGGCTGCAGGGACACAGGTCAGGGGTCACTTCACAAGCTCTGGCGAGGCCACTTTACATGCAAAGAAGACACACAAGGAAACGCTTTTGCTTCATCGGTGACGAGGGGCGACTGACCTTTCTTTTCTGAAGCAGTGGGCAGCTGAGACGAGCCAATCGGAGGAGAGGACAGAAGCGCCACAGTACAAGCTGCCTGCAAAGTGAAGGCTGACCTGCCAAGGCCACTCCCCCTCGTGTGAGTTAACCCCGCCCACAATCCGATCCAGGCCTGACGTAGAGCCCACCTTCCTCAGCGGGGAGGGGAGGCCACAGGCTGAGAGGGACCAACAGATGGGCTTAGCTTTTTATTCAAGCCTGTGTCAGCAGATGTTAGTGTTTTCAGTAAAATCATAAGCATGATAAACGTTTTTAAACTTTGTGATGGCTGCATTTGCACTCAAGCTCCTTGAGTTGAAGCACCTTGTGTTGCAATTACAGCTGCAAGCCTTTTGGTACCTCTTTCTACCAGACTTCCTCATCCACTGACATTTTTTCTGATTCTTCTTTGCCAAACAACATAATCTCAGTCATAAAAAGGTTTGTTCTCCAACTGAAAGGTGAGCTTCGGTACAAATCCTATGCCTTTTGCGGCATCCAACAGGATTTCTTCAAGTATTGCCATGAAACAGTTTTCCTGCTTTGGAAAAGCTTTGCACCCCATGATGTTTATTTACAAGCATTGTCCATGTAATCAAATGTTTTCAGGTCCTTACATGAGTCAGTTCCATTCCACAATTGTGGGCTACTTTGTGCAGCCAAAATAAAACACCAATAAAATACGCCAAAGTTTGTGGTTGTTGGGAACAGAGTGAGAAAAGCTCAACGGGTTTGAATGCTTTTGCCGTCTGACGTATCGATGATGTGCCACCAACACGTTCATAGGTTGAATACTTTCTAACATTCTCATTTACAAGAATAACGTTCTCACCACAGTCGTCCTCGTCGCTGTTGTCCCGACAGTCGGGGACGTTATCACACTTTGCGTTTTTCTTCAGGATGCAGGATCCGCTCCTGCATCGGTATCTGATCGCCGAGCAGCTCGTTTCTGAAATTTCGCAATCCGAGAGGTCAAAGGTCTGCAGGACATAAAAGCAAGGTGGCTTCTCTTAAAAAAAGAAAATCAATGGAGAACACTCACCCTTTGTGCAGTTTATCTCATCTACTCCATCAGAGCAGTCCATCTCTCCATTACATACAAACAAAGGATGCGGAGGGATTTTGGTGCTGCAGGTTAATGGGGGCCTCGCTGTGAAGAAATGCACCATTTTTCTTACAGTTAATTCAAACAAATAAATTTTTTTTTGCTAAAAATGCAAAATTTCTTTCCCTGTAACCCATAAACGACTTACGGCAGAAGACCTCATCACTCTCATCCTGGCAGTCATCCAGGCCATCGCAGAGTCGACTCTTCTCCACGCAGAGTCCAGTGGTGCACAAGAACTGGCCCTCTTGACACGCTGGTGGACACATAGATATATGCACACGTTTAGCTATTCGCTAAATACTCAGCGAATAAACATGTTCGGGTGTTTATTTTAGTCGTTCTGGTGAATCAGGTTTGTGCTGCGCCGTGCTTACGCTGGCTGATGTTGTAGCTGTAGTATGAAGCCTGGAAAGGTTGAGCAGAGTTAGGTGAGCTGCAGCGAAACTCCATCTGTGGACTGTGGTCGGGGATCCGAAACACGGTGTGGTGTCCTACGTACATGCCGCAGAATCTGTTGAGGAGGAAGCAGGTTTCCAGAAAAGCATCAGGCCGAGTTCAGGACGGCCAAATGCTCTCTGTGTTGCAGCTGCAGCCACATACATGACTTCGTTGACCCTCCACCAGCCACTATCGCAGCCTTTTATGTCCTCAGGTTTCAACGCGTAGTTCTCAAACAGCAGAGCTACGCCTAATTTAGAGTTTGGAGTCTGTAAAAAGAAGTGTGGAATGCACTTACTGAAAAAGAAGCAGTAAATATGCATTTGTTTTAATGCCAGTTAATGAGAACGTCTACCTTAAACCTCCAGCTACAGGAACACTGTGGAGGCAGCAGGCTCGGGTAGAACGGGCTGTGGATTCGACCACTGATATCAGGCTCCAACTTGGTCTCAATTTGAGACATACAAACTGAAAAAGATACAGGAGAATCTCAAAATCTCTAGTGAATCCAAGAGACTTTGTTTTTGCAAAGGTTAATGTGTAAAAATGTCAAAATGACCAATTTCATTGAGCTTTATCTAAATATAACACTTTCTGTTTCTTACACAGAAATGGCTTGATGGAAATGCTTAAAAATTATGACATTTTACAGAACATTTATTCACAACTCTGAGAAGGATAAAAAGTCTTAAAATAAGTGAACCTTTTACAGCAGTGGCATAACTAAACACTGAAAATTAGTAGAAGAGTCCAACCTTTGATTTAAGTATATTTATTTACTGTGAATTTGAGTCTTTGCTTTTCAGATTCCTTAGTTTAAGATTCCTTGTAGAGTAAACTAGTTTACTTACAATTGCTCAGCTTATTAGTTAGTTATTGGTTCAAAATTTTTTTTGACTTTTGTGTATTTGGTTTGATCATTAATTGTCAGATTCAAATGTTAAATTCGATTTTTCTTCAGACATTTTATTAGAATCCCAATAAAACATCTTCTGTTATGAGTAAGGTGTCATACTTTCCTCAGCAACGGCTTCAAAGTGTCCGTTAAAGCTCTTGCTGCCACTGGTCATCCTGAAGGACAGCAGCATGACGTTGGAGGTAGAGACGATGGAGAAGGAGCTGGACACCGGCTCACACAGCCTGCGGCACAAACACATGAAAACTCATGAAAAATGTACTTTCAGAACAGATGGAAAGGGTTTCTGAACCACCAAGGAATAGATGAAAAACAAGAAATGTACAATTAGTTGCACAAAGGATGGAACCTGATCTTCATTTCTGAAGAATTAGATATCTGAGTTTCTCATAAGAACGTTGCATGTCTTCATGAAAGCTTGAAAAAAATAAAATAAAATAAAAGTTAAAATATAAGCTGGAGGGAGAGTTAATATGTTTGGCAAAGGATGTTGAATATGGAGCTACCAACAACGGAAGATGAGATTATTTAAAAAAAAAAAACAAACATTTACATGAACACATATTTTAAGAGTGTTGAGCTATTTTTAATCACCAGAGGAAAAATAAATCTTAGTATGCCTCTGCTGCAGCCTCACCTGTGCAGAATGCGCCCTCTCATGGGCAGCAGAGCGTCGTACACGGTCAGGGCGTCGTTCACACAGCCAGTGGGCTCAATGAGGAACGAGGTGACGGTCAGGCGGATCAGAGAGCCGGGCACTGCGGTCAGCTTCACGTGGCAGTTCACGCCTCCCCACGATGAGTAGACGTTTAGCGGGACGCTGGTTCCGGGGAGGTTGGCGTACAGCTTATCAACACACTGCGAGTCTGAGAGAGATAAAAAATGACTTGCAGTACATCTGGTCATGTGACCAGGGTTCCATTTACGATTCATTTCTGAACTGGATACATTTCAAGACTTCAAAGTCCAAAGTTTTCAGGGCTTGATTTCAGTTTTGAAAGCATGAATGCGGCACCTTTTGGTGATTGTATGGCAGGAGGTCAAGATTAGAAAAAAATGAAAACGTCAGAGGTTGGTTGGAAGGAAGGAAGGAAGACGTGCCCAGCTTTAAATGTTACTATGTTTTTCTGAACAGGTTATGATGATGATCCATACAAAACATGTTCATTACATTTTCTCCAAAAACTCATTGTAAATGTACAAATATTTAGATCTGTGCAGGTAAATGTACATCATCCCATGAAAAAAAAAGTAAACTCGAACTTGGAAATTCAACAACAAATTACTTGTCTTTTCCAGCAGCCATTATACAGCTCATATAGTGGGAAACCAAAAGTGCTGGAGCTCAGCTTGACTTGCTAGGTAACTGTGCAGTGCCTGCTGATTTGCGGTGTTGCATTTGGACGAAATGGCTAATTTTCTAGACACCAAAAAACATGATCTTTTTGGTAAAAAACAAAAAACATCTGGATGTTTTCTTTTTTTCCTCTTCTTTTAAAGTTTGGACTGTTTTTAGAAGTCATAGACACCCAAAATGGAAGTACAAAATGTGGATTTTGCGTGATAGGTCCTCTTGAAGATAAGGGGATATACGTCTGCAAATTCAGTAATTTTCTTTGACCTAGTTTCATGTAAAATTCCTAAATCAAACTCCATGTTTTCCAGACTGTGTAGGAACCCCACATACCTGAGGTGCTGCTCCCTACCTGCTGTGTTTGATGAGTAATCTGAACGCTGAACTCCTGCAAAAACACAGATCAGTTCAGTACCAGTACCAATGCGTGGCCCATCTAAAAACAAACATTCAGCGTGACTCTTGGACACACCGTTGATGAGGATGGAGTCCATGTCAACTGGAAGTTCATGCAGGAAGCCCACAGAAGACCGGTTCTTCAGGTTGGTATTGATTGAGTCTCTGAGAATGGCCTCTATGAAATCTTCCCGCATCGCCGTGGTTTTCATCTGGGGGACGATGAACACCATCCAGAAATGCACCAACACTCCGCCCTTGTTGTTGTTGCTAGGGGAAGAAGACTTAGATGTGAGTTGTCTTTACGGCTCACAGTGCCGATGACCGCCAGTCCTCCCGTACCTGAGGTCTGAAATGACCACTTGCTTGTAGAGTCTGGCCACTGAGGACGTCCTGTACACAGAGCTCACCTGAGAGACACCGGCATTTTAGCTGTGCAGCCCACCTTACATCAGCACCAGCTGTTTAGAGTCACCTACCACTTGTTGGATTTTGGTTGCCATAGAGACAAACTCATGGGACTCCGCCTGGCGGTACTCTGGGATGAACTCCACGTTGGCAACACGGAACATCCCGGCAAAATACGCTCCGCTGTAGCTTTCCCTGCGGACTGAGCAAATCAGATCAAAATCCATCTGTAGATGTTTAGGAACAAACAGGAAATGTGTCAAACCGCCTCAAACTTTAGTAGTTTTCTGAAGGCCTTTCATGTTTTTTCTTGTTTTTTTTTGCTTTGTTTATAATATTGAGTTGTGACCTTACTTTACATTACACATAAGCTGACTTTATTCACTATTTAGGTGACTTCTGCAGGCAATTAGATTCAAAACGTGTTATTTAGGGTTATCAGAGTAAAGCTGAAAAACGAATACAAGCCAAAATTGTCACATTTTGTCACATTATTTTCCTACATGTCACACAGTATTTTTATGGTGGTCTGGCCTAATAAAATACTTGTGTCTTTAATGTGACAAAATGCAACAGAGTTGAGAAAAAAAACAACTAACACTTCTGCCAGTCATTGGACCTTTTGGATCTTTTGCTTCCAGCCTTTGTGAATCATTTCACTTACAGATAAAAACCCAGAGCAGCGACCATGTGATCACCACCACCACAAACAGGACGGCCGCGGTGATCGTTGTGATGTGAGGAACGTTCAGCAGGTACGCCCACAGCCTCTTGAGTCCTTTGGGCTTCCGCCTCGACTTCCTGTACATCCTGCGCAGCTTCCGGAGGGTGTGGTCCACGGTGGCCACTTCCACAGACACATCCGCAATCTGAAGCCGGGAAAGTGGGGGGAAAAAGGAGGGTGTGGGGGCACACAGTCACATCCAATTAATCTGAAACCGCTTCGACCGCAGCAATCCATTCGTGTTGACCTTTCAGTGGTCACTCGTCTAAGGCCTGATCCTAATTGGAAGACGGTAGATGGAGCTGAAATGACACAATGAACATAAAAGTGCCTCTTGATGAGAGTTAGAGAAAGATGCTCACATGACTCCGCCCTGAATTATGGCTCATCAGAGCAAACTGTGCATCAGCAGTGATGGAGACTTGTGTCGGCTGAAAATGTTGCTATGGAGGGGAAATATCTGAACGCAACACAATCTCCCATCAGATGTAACACTCAGCACTCATTGAGTTACCAAGTGCGAATGAATTATTCATTCACTGTCATCCCATACGGTGCAGCTGGTACTTAATCCATCACAAGAGTATAGATTCTCACAGCCAAACAACACAAGTTCAATTATCTGAGATATTTCTAAGAATCAAGCAGGATTAACTTCTAACACTGATCAAAATTCTGCTGAAAAGCTATAAGCAAAAAAAACAAACATTGAATCTGATAAGAAGTGTATATAATTTAACTATTTAGATAAAGGTTATTTAGAGCACTACAAAATTATTATAAGTGTTTTAGCTTACTCCACTTCACTTGAACTTTTGTAATTAGTTGATCAATTTTCTCATATTTAGTAAAACTGTAAATATTCAACTTTGATAACCTGAAAACCTAAATAAGCCTCCATACTTTTACAAAGGATGAAGTTCCACTTGGATCTAGCCTAAAATTAGGAGGTTTTTTTTAACTTATTTGACTATTTCATCTGCTCCAACTCCTCCCAGATGATCTGTAAGAAACTTTATGATATAAAATTTATCAAGTACACCAGTACTAGCAACGACTTTTTCAAATCATGAGCCTATTTTGGTAAAAAAAGATTATGAGACCCTTTTCTGGAAATACATCTGAAGTTGTATTGCAGCTGTTCTTGCAGTGATAAAACTTACCATGAGTTGGAAAACTATTGCACAGTGAAGACCCAAACAGACACTGAATCGTAAAGATACGCTTCCAGTCAGAAATGAGTTTCCCTGGTTGGGAATAATTGCGTCTCTCTGTGATCATTGTTTTGTTAGATCAACATCTGCAAGTTTAAACTATCTGACTCAAACAGCATAAAGAATCAAGCCTGACAGTGAAGATGCTGGAGCAGCGTCACTGTCTGCAGATGGGTCAGTTTTACATCAATAGACACGGAAAATGTTCTGTTCAGGAAAGACGCCCATACTCAATAACCAACCTTCAAGCTCAGCTGAAATTTGTTGCTGCCCACATTGACACGTGAAACGTTTTATCCTCAGAAGAGACAAAGATTGAGCTGCTTAGCCACAATAAGTGTGAATAAGGGACCAGGAAAAAGGTTTTCAAATCTATGAAAACTGAGCAAACAGTCAAACACGGTGGTGGCAGCATGATGCTAGAGGGCCTCTCTTGTTGCCAGTGGTACTGGTGAAATGCACAAAGATGACTGAATAATAAGAGGACTACATCAAATAAACAGCAAGGTGGTTGAAACAACAGCTCTTAACCTTTCATATTGGAAATTTGACTGAACATTTAGCCAGAAATACACCAGCAGGTTGTTGATGGTTGTGAACAGAGCAAGGTTCTTCTGTAACTTGCTGAACATGAACATTAATGCTAGTAATTGTGGAAGTGTGAGAATAGATCAGAGCAGCAATGTTTAATTCTCAACTCGGGTGGATTGAAGAAAACCCCCAATGAGTTTAAACTTGAATAATTATTATTCTTGCTGGGATAAATGTGCAAACAAACAATTAGAAGCTCCAGTTCTTTACAGTCTCTGAATGTTTAATCATATATGATCAGGCACAGAATAACAGAGAAATAAAAAGACGGAAACCCAAAGCCTAATAATTTAAGAGGGTTTTGCAGTTTTTATGACTTAACTCCACAAACATCATTAGGAACAAATATTTTCTCTAATGAAACGTTCATTCAAACATTTCAGGCAGAATCCTTCCTCCTGTCAGCTTAAAGCCACAGTTAACCAGACTCTCTAGTTCAAACTGGACTGAATTAAAAAAAAACTGTTGGCCAACTTACACTCGCCGAGTCCTGGTGTGGTCTGTCCCCATCGCTCCCTTTTGTCTGCTCCGTCTCCTTCCACTTTGTGCTCATGGCACAGATATCCCATCAAGCCATTATCATCCAACGCACAATTTTTGTTTCTTCATTGTTTGTTTTTCTCTTTATTTTAGGACAAAGGGCTGAGGGCAAACTGTGAAACAGTCAGGATCCTCAGCCAGCAGGTGTCTGAAACCAGATCTGAGTGACGCTGAGGTGAACTTAACAAGGTCCCACCTCCACTCCGGTTTGGTGTGGCTAAGATTTCATTCATCATCTTGCTCCCATAAGGCAACATTCACCTGCCGTCATCTTTAAAAGCAATCAGAATGACATCCATTCACATCAGGTGTGTTTGTACATCAGTTTTATTTACAATATTACACAGTTATATGAACGTGAGGAGGTCATTTATCCTCCTGTGCTTGGAGTTGACAAACTTGACAAATAAAAAAAAACTTTCCAGCCCTTCTGCAACAAACTAAAACCTTTTATCTGGAAATAAAAGCAGACAAAACGTCGTTGTCATTAATTTAAAGTATATATCTGTGAGCTGGAATTATTTAAACAGGATGGGTGTTTTTTTTGTTTGTTTTGGAAAAAGCAGCATTTTTAACAAAGAAAAAAACAAAACAAAAACATGAGGACAGACAGAGTTTTAACACTTTTATGATGCCTCTTTAAATTTTAGGCACTCAGCAAAAAAAAAAAAAACAAACACATTAGGAAAAACAGGCACAAAAACAACACTTGACACAAATTTGGAAAAAAAAACAAAAAAGTGTCCATTGAGTTTTTGGGACGGTTTAGCGGAAGAGAGCCTCATTTCCTGAAGAAGGCGCTGCGAGTGATGCTGTACAGCAGGTGGTAAGGCTTTCGCCTGGGCGGCTCGGCCAGAGAAAACACCTGCTGCTGAGGCACGCTGGTGGGAATGGTGATGTGGCGCTGCTGGAGGGGGGGCAGGTTTTGGTGCGGCGGGACAGAGTCGGCGTAGCCAACGGCTAAAATAGGAAAATATTTAAATAAAAACATTAAAACAAATTGTTTTTGGAGTTTGACAGCTTGTAGAAACAATTTTCCTTACTTTTGATCTTTCCATGTTTTGGTCTTCTGGCATTAGCGATGGCCTGTTTCCTTTGCTCGTCACTGATGTCTATTCCTGCACACAAAACACACCGTCAGATCCAAACATCCGCTGCGTCGTGCGACGCAGGAGCAGCGTTTCACCGACTAACTCACCCATCTCCTGGTCCTCCTTCACCCTCTGTCTCTCCTTGGCAAAGGCCTCCAGCCACCTCTGCTTGTCCTCCGCCTTCCTGCAGCACAGCATGCACATGAACTCCAGGGTGGAGGCGTTCCGCAGCCGCAGGGCGTTTTTCAGGCTCAGGCCCAGGTCCGGGTCCCGCCCGTCGGCGACGTCCAGCACTTCCATCTCGTCCATATCCAGACGTCCTCTGTAGTGCAGCAGGTCTCTGCGCAGGACGTCCTTTTTGCAGTAGACAAGCTGGTGGTCGAACAGGAAGAAGCTGCGCTGCTGCGGCTTCCCCTGCCGGACGGCGCGGGTCAGCTCGCCGGAGTGGATCAGCTCCGAGCTGCGCTCCAGCACGTCGGGGCCCTGCGGCGAGTCAAAGCGTTTGCACCACGTATGCCTTACGCAAACCTGAGAGGATGTAACTGAAATGACATCTGAAGTGGACAGTCTGACCTCCCAGTGCAGAATGGCGACCTGCCAGTGAGCGATGGTGTCGATGCTCTCCAGCCGCCGCTTCCTCTCGTTGATTAAACTGGCCACCTTCTTCATAGCCTCGTACGCTTCGCTGACACCGGCGTGGTCCCTGGAATGACAGGACGAGTAACCATCTACTCAGAAACCGGTGGTGAGGTAGGGAAACAGCTTCTCTCTGTAACTGATGAGCTGAAGTTATGCATACTGTCAAATTTCCATATATGCTACCTGTGGTCTTTGGGTGTGTACTTGAGAAGCTCCCCCAGCTGCAGCGGGTATTTACAGATCTTCTGGACAGGTGTGAGCAAGAAACCAGCGATGGAGATGTCGATCATCTGCTGGAGGAGGCGGCAGGCCTCAAAGAAATGCTTATATTTGCCCATCTTCATAAGACGCTGCAGCTCAGCGCAGGCAGCAGGATGAGTATTGCAGTACTCAGAGTAGATGGAAAAGCCCTCGCCCTTCAGAGAAGCAGAGAAACAGTCCAGGATGACTAAAAGCGATTCTGTGGCATGATCTACCGAGATGTGCTTCTCACATGCAAGGTCACAACCTGCATGAGGAAGCAGGAGCCGATTTCACTGAGATGCGGTTCTTCCTTATTGTACTTCTTCTCCAGTTCCCTGACGAACTGCCTCTGGAATCTGTAGATGTCTTCTATGTTGCTGAAAATCGTCTTCAGCTGCAGCTCTGTGAACATGCTGGAGTTTTTCCGGCACTGACGGATGTAACCCTGAAACACAAAAACCAACCCTGCATTTAAACTGACAGTGCGCCTTAAAAATGTTTTAGTTCTGACCAACAGGGGGTGCTAGAAAAGTACCCCATGCTTTTACTGAAGAGGATTTACTTTCATAGGTTGCAGCAACCAAAGATGATGCTGTTAAGAAAGTATGTGTACTCTAGATGTTTTTATGTCACACTTAAAGGTTTTAGATAATCAAACGGATTCAATCTGAGTTCATACAAAATGCATTTTTTAAAATGATTATATCTAAAAAAATATCCAAACCCAGCTCATCCTATGTGACTTTGCTTCATTCATCCATACTCACAGGATTTGTAGCAACAATTGCCTACTTACAGTCATCCCACAAGATCTAAATCAGTCCGGACTTTAACTAAGCCAAGACAAAATCTTCATTTATCTTATTTATCGCTAATAGGACTAATGTGTGTTTCAGATCAATCTCCTGCTGCATAAGCCTTAGCTGAAGATCACAAAACTGACTGATGTTCTTTTTCTGAAAGGATTCCGGCTTAATAACAGATCTAACACAAACTTTCCAAATGTTTCCACTTTTGTCTCATCAATCCACAGAATATTGTCCCAAAAGCCATAAAGAGATCAACACTGTTTTTTTTTTTTAGAAAAACATGAGATGACGCTTGTGTTCATTTTTAACAGGAAGTGGTTTTCACTGTGGATCTCCCCCATTGATGTCGTTTCTGATCAGTCTGTGACTTTCTGGATGAGTTGTTGATGCTCTCTTTGAGTAATTCTGGTAACAATCCTGAGAAAGTTGACCGTTGCAGCATCTTTTATCCTGCATTGCATTATGGCTCTCACCGAGGTTCACTGATGTCCCAAAGTCATAAAAATAACTTGGAAAACCTTGTCAGACAGACGGCAGTGACATCTGCTCTACAAGGCATTTTCTACATCTTTTTAACCCACTTCGTGTTGTCAGACCAACATTCCAAATACTGGTCACTCACAGGTGAAAACTGCACTTGTGTTATTAAAGTCTTAGTGATGATATGAATTAAAAACCACAATACCTCACAGATGTCTTTTAAGTGTTTGATGTAGATGCGTTCAGTGTTCATGATTTCCTGAACCACGTTGGTTCTCATCTGCTCCCTGTGCTGAGTGCTGGGTTTATCCCTGGGGGCCGGATCTCCCTGGTCCGCCACGCTCTCCACGCTCTCAGTGCTCGAGTCCTCCTGGTTCACACGGACCTGAAACGCATCCAGCGCAAACGCAACTAAACCTCCTGAGAACCAGAATCAAATAAATCTATTTGAGAGCAAACTTAAGTCAGGATTAGACCTAAAAACAGAAATTATCTGTTTTTAAGGTTTTGAACAATTAAAAGGGGAACAGAGACGACTTTATTATGGCAACAACATTGATTCAGGAACAAGACATTGCGCAGCAGACGACTGTCGGGCCAATCACTACTTCGCCATGGTTACCACAGCCTCACTAATTAAGACCGAGCTGTCAGTCACTTCCCAGTGCCGCAGAATCCAGCTGGACCCTCTTATGTTCCGGTCCTTCAACTGTTTGTTTGGGCCTAAGCCGGGTTGAGAGTCTTTTATTCTCTGCAAACATGTCAAAGGGAGAAGGTTCAGAAAGTCCACTTACCCTCACAAAGCTGGACGGGAACCAGGCCTCCCTGTCGCCTCCTCTGCCCCACCACCAGTCCTTGTGGGAGGCGTCCAGGAGGCGGATCACATCGCCGGCCTTGAAGGCCAGCTCCTGCTCCTCCATGGTCACATGGTCCCAGAGAGCCTCGGCGTACACGGCACGGCCCGAGATTATCCACTGCACAGGACACGGGCAGACAGGAGCGCACAATTACACGGAGGCTGAGCCTGTGTCCGACATGTGAGATTACTTCTAGACATGTGGACGGCGCGGAGGCCAAACATCTTAGAAACGTGTCCAAGGACTGGAAACGAGACAAGCAGAAATTGGTGGGGTTTTTTTGTTTTGTTTTTTTGCGTCACCTCGTTGAGCACGCAGAGCTCCACCCCGGGCTGAAGGTAGGGCGTCCCATCAGCCAGCTCTTCGAAGCTGCTCTCCTCCTCCTCCTCCTCGCTCACGCCGTCATCCACCGTCGCTGAACACTCAGACACACCAGCTGCAACGCGGATCCAGAGATAATGAGACCACGTGTGGAAAACAAGCAACATATCTATCTCTATCAGCTTTTCTCCTCCAACATACTTGCTGACATTCCTCAGCCCCAGCTTTTGGCTTTTTCTGTTTTGTTGCCCCCCCCCCCCCCACCAACAGAGTAACGTTTTGTTAAATCTTCTCAAAAATAAGCCCGGTTCTCACCGCTGAGCACTCGGTGGAGTCTGCGCCGCCCCACGCGGTCCAGTCCGATCGGGGTGCTCTGGGAGAGAGCGCAGGGTCGGAATCTGGCAGACACTCCTCTGTAGGGGGGAACCTGGTGGGAGGGGATTGGTGGTCGCGACAAAGGCTGCAGTAATAACAAGAGGAAAAGTCCAGGGATTTAGGAAGAGCTCACTTTCTCTGGTTTTCACCAGCTACTCCCATAAATCATCATCGCACACACACACACACACACACACACACACACACACACACACACACAACACAGCCTATGTTAGCATTCCTATACAGAGTCAGGCTGCTCACTTTGGGCTTCTTGTGTATTTGCTACAGTAATTCTGTGGCTCGTTTAATACTGGACACGCCGTGAAAAAGTATTTGCTTCTCAACAAAGGACTGAATTGATAGCTGCAAAGAAGAGTGGACATATGAAACACTGCATATTACTCAGATTTGGTTACTCTATAACTGCTTGATGGGATTTGTTTGGTTGTTTTCATCTGATAGTTCGGTATACTCGGTTGATTCGGGAACTAAAACTGCAACATTTGTTCTCACCTGTGGTGGCGCTGCACTAAGACCTGCTGAAGGAAACAAGGTGAAAACCTCTAAAGAAGACCGAATGCAACTTCCTTCTTTATGAAAGTAAAGAAAAATAAAGTGGCATCAAATTTTAGCAAATGAAGGATTTCTTTTTGGTTATAGACCACAAGCCATTTCTCCCTCTAGCAATAGACAAGTGGGTTTGTTTTGGTTGAATTTACCCAAAATTCCCTGCGCAATAGTCCACTTCCTGCTTTTGGAGAGTCCTCCGATATGCCTACATCCACATACGCATTTGAACTGCACCAGAGTTCACTTCAACCAAACAGAGATCTATGTTTTTGGGTGGCTGAAAGTTCGTTATTTTGCTCTGCATCAGAGTTTGATTACGCAGTAACACTACCCTAAAGGAACCGGAGTTTCTAGACAAACAAGCCATAGCAGACTAAACAGGAATGCACACCAAAGCAGACTGAGCAGGAATTTTGTTGTCTTGAACTACAAAATTGATTTGACGTGAAGCATTTAAGGGAGGCAAATACTTTCTGATGTCATTCTATTAAAGTTTATCAGATAAAAAGATATGTCGAATGCTGATTTTACTGTTAATTACGTCAATTCATTTGGGTTTATTTACATTTTTTGAGTTGAGCAAGATCTACGTCTGAGTGCAGAGTTTCACAACCACATGGAGTTGATGAAACGATCAGGTCCTGCTTTGCATTATCTCAGTCGTCTCTAGACCTTGTGTCTCTTAGAGGATGAAATGCATAAATAACATGGCATCACAGTTTTAATTGACATTGCTTCGGTTTCACACAGCATACTTTGCTGCTTTTTTTCATACAGTGGATCTGAATAGTGTTTATCACTTTCACAAAAATAGCTCCCTACAGTGAAAATAACTTTCCTATCTCTCCCTGGTAGATAACATGTTAAAATAGAATAGAAAGTGTTCAGGGTTATTTTCTCCCAGTTTCTGGGTGTTCTCCTTCGCTCTGTCCTCTGGTTACATCAACATTACATCTTATAGCATGATTGTTGATTCTGTTGTCATTTTGATGATAAAGTCTTGTATTTTTCTGCTGTTTTTTCTATTCAACAACTCTAAATCTTTTGGGAATTATTTGATTTGATTGAAGAAATGCTCCTTCATTTAACAGCAGTTTTCTACAAGCACCAGAAAGATTTTCTATGAAAGTGAACAAGTTATTTTTATTGACAATAATAATTGAGAGTGTCAGACTACAAATATCTGGGCTTCTGGCTTGATGAAAAACTAAACTTTGAAAAAAGTGTTGATTCTTTGTTAACGTAGCTGACAGAAACAGGATTTGGCTTTAAAATACTGTTTCAAGGAAAAGATTCATCTCAGGAATTTTCCACCATCTTTTTGACTAATTTCACTTTTGGTACAGCAGCATCCCTCCACTCAGAAACCCCTTGATTCTCATCACTACACCACTTTAAGAATAATCTGTAATCAAACAAACCACTGTGTTCCATATTTTAAAAAACTGAACTTTCTGTAACACGAGAAGCTTTGTATTACTTGCATACAAAGCCATTCTGCAAAAGCTATCTCTCTGTTTATCAGACCTACTTTCCTGAATGCTAGTAATCATGGCTCACTTTACAAGTTCCAAAAACATTCAGAGAGCAGGGATGTTCTGCTTTTTGTTATTGTCCTCCTCACACTTGTTTTTCTGTGTCAGCTTCAAGGTGTTATATTATGATCTTTAGTTGTTATCCTTATGGTTTTGTGCTTCATGTGCCTAATTTGCTGCATTTCATTGTATCTCAGTGTAATGCTTGCATGAATTAAAAATATATTTGCAGCAGTGTAAGCCTCCTCTAGACACACATATTTTTATGAAATGTATTACATCTCAAAGTTTTTGGTTCCAACATGCTCAATGCAACCTGGAACTTAAAGAAGCAGCATGGAGGATTTAAAGAGATCAAGTCACAAAGCTGCTGATTAGAACAAAAAGATTACAATCAGCCTCAGCCTGCACTCTTCGCGATTTAGTTGAAAACTATCATTGATGTAAAAAATGTAAACAGTGCAAAACATAACATCCAGTGTGTATGATCTGTTTTGGGCTGCTGTGAAAACATGGCCCCCCTGAAAGATCGGAGTCTGAATGAGTTCTTGCTTTGTCTAAAGGTTTTAATTGATGTAAAGTAGCCAATAGAAATAAAATATATATAACTGTTATACTGTATCTAAAAAACACGCCTTCAAAATGAAGCCCAATGTCGCTCAATGCACAGTATTTTATACTGGCAACTAGATCAGAGCATGATTTAATAATTTTAATCTTTTGGACAGATAGCTTAATCCCAAATGTCAACAAGAAAAACATTTGCTGGGGACAAGTTGTGAAAGCTTACAGAAGGAAGGCGATCCTCCTTTTGCTCAGTATCTGCAGCGAACAGATCCACGGCCCCGATCACCGAGGTGGGCCGATGTCTCTGAACCTCCCCATTAAGGCTGCAGTTGTCAGTGTTGCTGACGTTCCCACTGGAGCTGCAATTTTCCTGCAGCTGCGCATCCGATGTCCTTTCCTCGTAGTTTGCCTCCGCTACTTCCTCGGGGATGCAGTGCTTCCTGGAAACGAGCTGTGCGTAATCGGAGATCGGCCGAGGTCTGGGCCGCCCGCTCCTCTGTCTGGGCTTGACGGAGGCGGTTTCTGTGGAAGCTGCAGCTCCGTCTGTGGGAGGTGTGGGGGATATGGGTGTGCAGGAGAGGCATGCTGGGGGGTCAGGAGGTGGGCTGCTGCCCGCTGGGGAGACTTTCTCTGACTCTTGTTCTTGAAGGTGGGATTTCACCTGAAAAGAAAAAAATATATATTAAAACCAAACAAGGATCAAGAAACAGCATCTCTCCTTCTCAATAATCTTTTAATTGGGCTTTACCAAATCACAATTTATTTTCATTAAAATTATAACTTTAAATGACTAACTCTTACATAACAGTTTTTAGGCTAAGGACAATTATTGAACAAGTTTACAACACAGTTTTCGTTTGAGAGACGTTTTGTTTCTCATTGCAAAAATGCAGCTTAATGATCAGTTTCAGTTTATCATGTATATGATTTATCTTTTCACTTTTTATCAACTGTCCCACACACACAATGTCTTCTGTGTTACATTACATCAGTCATGACCGAATTACATTTTCAAACAAACATATATCCAGCCTTCATATTGATTTTACAAGGAGAAATCAGATGAGCTTATCATCTTAGATTCAGATACTAAGACCATTATTATGAAGATTTGAGGGAAGTTGCGTCTGTGCCAAACAGATAAATGCTAAAAAGCCTCAAGTAAAAAAAAAAAAAGAAAAAAAAGGATTATGATTCTGTTAGTAGTATTATATTAGCAGACCTTGGAATGCAATGCTGGAAGTTGACAAAACATGAAATGCTGGCAATGACTTAAAGAGACAAACTAAACCACAAAAAGACCAAAACCAAACAATCTGAAGCTTTAGCTAAGGACAAATAAAAGGGAACTTAAGTTTCCTTCTGCATTATCAAGGGGAGAAACATGTTCTCCATCTAAAAATGCAGCTAGATTTAAAATGTAGTGCCTTCTGCTTTTGTTTGTGGCTGCATTTGACAATCAAACGTCTTCTAATAGCACCAGAACTGGTCAATTTAATTTAAAGCTGTATTACTATCAACATATTTCCACAAAACTGTTTCATCCCAACTGTGTTAAAGCTCTATTATGTAACTTCATAACATGGAGGGAATTAAAATGTGTCTGAGAAAGAGCACCGGACTGCAAAACACAGAATGTGAACATTAACAAGAACTCCTCCAACAATATATTGACCAGTCGTACTTTGAATTTGGACAGATTTAGATCAAACTACCTGGAAACCTGGAACATTAGTTAATCAGAAACATGAAGCTGCTAAGATAAAACAAAGCAATTACAAACTTTACTGGATCTCAAAGCAGAACAAAGATTTAATTCAATGACTTTATAATGTCTATAACATTTTTAAAGTGAATTATTTGCTTATTAGAGGCATCTTAATCTCCTTTTAAGCTTAAAACAAAATATCTCTACTAATATACTCCTTTAACGCTCATCATGTCAGATTTCTCAGCAGGTAAAACGACAACGCTTCCAGTACAACTGAACCTCACCTCTGAATTTTCCCGGTCTGGGTCCGGACCTCGACATATACACTGGAATGGCACACATAGCACCAGCACCATTGCCGAACTGGGAAACCGGTGCTCCTCAAGGCTAAATCCCTAAATTCCTTCCAGAATCCCCTTGATGTCTGAAGAACACGGATGTGGTTTTCCAACCCATCGTTAAAGACAAAATCCCGACCTCAGAGCATTATTCTGCTAAACTCCTGCATTCATCGGCCTGCTTACTTGGGGGATCTGTCAGCTGTCAAAGGCCTCGGGTTCATGTCGATGTACTTTGATCTGGAGCAACAGCTAACGGAAAGGCTGTGCTCAGTCATAGGCTCCAAACCCTCCCACTGAAACAGACCCACAAAGAGATTTCTTCTTTTTTTTTTTTTTTTTTTGCGCAACGGCCACTAATCATAAACAAAGCCTAATCATTAACTCCCCCTGCTCCCTCACAGCGCCTGGCAGCACCAAGGGTCCAACGTCAGCATGTGACTCTGCTACAGGAATCAAACAAGTCTGACAGGCACAGTCCATGTTGTGCCCTCGTTCTTATTTATCTGACATCAATAAGGACTTTGGACTTTTCCCTTTTTAAGTGTACATGCAGTAAACCCAGAAGTATTACATCACCAAGAGAATATATCAAAGATCACTTCACACTTTGATGAGTGAGATTTCTTTACTTAAGATAAGGGTCACAGCCATTCTGATGAGAAAGGTCATTAGTGATCAGAATATACTATAATGTCAAACAAAAGCAGATTTTAATGCTTTCCTCTTCTTTGAAATGTAAGAAAGTCTGTGTTTACATTGAACTGATTATAAGCAGAATAACAAATCCATTTAGAGGTCATGCAAAATATACATTATTTTAAGTTTGGGGTTAAACAAACGTATATGGGTTATGACAATGTGTCAAACACAAATTTCCTTTCTGTATTAAATGGCATACGTGTATTTATTTAACTATTATAAAATGTATAAGGGCAGGTTTTCATAGAGTAACTCTGGAAAATATACACAGAATTTTTAATTCTGCATACAATTTGTGACAAGGCTGTAACAAAATGTAAAAAAAGTAAGAAGCTGTGAATGCTTTCCAGATGCACTGTATATCTAAATATTTCTTCAGAAGCTAAGAAATATAAAATATTTAAAATTGAGGCAGGGGAAGTTCCACACAAAACCAGAAATACACACACTCCACTCTCTAAAAAAATGCATTTTTACTAATTTTGTAGCTGTAATTTCCCCTTCCAACCATGTTTTTCAGGATGGAACAGTCAGACAAAACAATAACTTCAATACATTTCTAAAACAAGCATATTTTATTACACAAATAGACTGAAATCTGTACATGAATCATCATTTAACTTTACTTTCCAATCTTCTTGCATACCTGGCTGGATATCTGACCACTCCTCATAGCACAACTGATAGAACTGCTTAATTTTCTGCTATGAACCCAGCTTTTAAGAATGCGAAATACATTTTCAATACAGATGAGAAGTTAAATGTTAGCACAATTTATCCATTTTTCACAATCAATTAAATCTGTGTTTGAGATCAACGTCCAGGAGGAACGCCCAGCTCTGTCCACTCCCTAAAAATATACGCTATGATGAAGGAACAAAAAGAAAATTCAGTGCTGAAGTCCGTCGTAACCTGCTGTGGAGTTATATAAAGATTGACTAAGAGGACGTCATATTAGAAAGTAGCGTCTGCTCCAGATGTGCCACTTTGAAGGTAAATTGAAGTGCCATCTACCTCCTCTCATTTGGTGGAATAAACATTGAATCATTCGTGTGGCAGCCTTTTGTATTCCCTTGTGAGACAAAACCTGAATGATCTCCAGACACTCTATGAAAGTATGGACTTCCTTACACATCAACACAAAATTGAATTATAGACATTCTCTATCATGTCTATAATTAATTATAGACATGACATAGAATTATAGACATAGAAGAGAAGAGAATGTCTATAATTCAATTTTGTCTATAATAAAATGTAATTATAGACATTCTCTTCTATAGAGAAATTCAAAGAATTGTAATCCTATTAAAATAACAAACACACACAAAAAAATAAATAAGCACAGATAAAAAAAAGTTTTTCCATACTGCATAATCGAAAAATGTTACCAAATATTTTGGCCTAGTTTCTGGTGCAGATATCTTAAGTGCATTTGAAATAAGACAAAATTAACTTACAATATTAAGGAATTATGACTAAAACAAGCTCATATATCTTGCTCAACTGATTCTGATTGCAGTGTAACGTTAGGATCACTATACTTTAAGATAAAAGCTTAAACTCAATAGTTTTTTTTTCACACTGGAAGTTTTGCTGAAACGCCATCAGCAGTGAAAAACTCAGTCAACACAAAAGTTCTTATCATAAAGACAAATTTTCTGGAGCCAGGGAGAGATAAAGGTGGACAGAAAGAGCCATGAAGTTAAAATGATTTCATATCACATTCATCACGCAGGGTGATTTATAAGTTTGCAGATCTTACCTCATTTGGAATCGAGGCAAAGTCAGGCTGTTGTTGCGATGCCTCTCTCTCGCTGAGTGGGGGTGAAACACATTCGACCATCTGTTTAGCATTACTGGTAGTTGAAGCAGGCAGCTGCTCATGCTGAGCAGAGATATCAGCTGAAATCTGCTCTGGTGAATCTCTGGGCCCTGAGGAAAGTGGGTCGGCGACACCCCAATGCAGGTCTGCTCTGTCTTCAGGCTGGGCATGAATGAGGGGAATGCATCTGACAGAGCTGACCTGAGCGGTGACAGCTACGGGCCGGCGCTGTCGCTCGCTGCTCTGCAGGCAAGGCAAACGGCGAGAGTAGTCATCGTGGAGACGGCTCAAAGGGGACATGGGAGATGGAGATGTGGGACTTGGGGATCGACTTTGCTTTCGTCGGCTGGTTAGGTCAGTCATGCTGCCGATTAGCTTGACCATTGGCCTCTTGTTCTTCGATGGGCTTCTCCTGCCTCGGAGGTCCACTGAGGAAGTGCTGGCAGTTCTTTGAATGCTTGGGGTCCCATTTGACAATGTGATCCTCTGAGGGTCTTCCTGTGGGGATGGAGGACCTGGACAATGGTTTTTACGTCTAAATATATGCAGGTTCTCTGCACTTTTACTGAGTCTGCTCAGAACATTCACATTAATGTTTTCCTTCTGGGTCTCTGTTTGGACATCCACCGTTGATGAAGGATTTGGTATTTGCGTGCTGCTTGTAGTGTCATTTTTGTCACTTCTTTCATTGTTTGTATCAAGTAACATGATTCTTCCTGCCCCGTATGCTTTCCTCATGCTTCTGGAAAACCGGGAATTGCGTTTGAGACCACTTTCAGCTTCCTCATCATCATAGTCCTCCATATCTGAGCCGTACTGTTCAACCATTGCAGATTTTTGGTCAGCTAAACTTCCATTTGATACAAGATTTCCTTCTGCAGTCGTTAAAAGATGAGCAGCATCAGCTGGCTCACGTTCTGAGCTGCTCCCAGCTGATCCATTTGGCATTTCCACATCCGCTAAAGGTACATTCTGTCCCAGGCTGCTCGTTGCTGCCCCTTTACTCTGAATTCCTTGCAGTACAGACGATCGTAGCTTCTTGAAGGAGTCCACCACACCCAGCCCTGAAAGCCCGGTCCACGGCTGGGGGCCGCCGTTGCTGTCATTGTTTGGACAGTCGGCAGTAGGACTGCTAGGAGGGATGACACCCTTCCTGGAGTTTGAAAACAGCCTCATAATTCTTGAGTTATGAGGCCTTCCTTCAGCTTGACCTATCACAGGGTTGGACCAGGCAGAGGGATTGATGCCGTTTATCCTGGTCTCATCGGAGATCGGAGCAGCATCCACCGGCTGTACCTGGGCACCACAACCAGACAGCAGGTAGGGGACAGAGCTCCTGTCAACGACAACATGCGATGGATAACCGTCACTCAGAGGTCTGCTCCGGATCAGAGGGTTGGGGTTTGGGCGGTGCAGACACTGGAGAGGGTCTTCACTTCGGGACAAGACCTTGTCCTTCTGTTCTGCCTACAAAACAAACAAAAGTTATCAACTGAGGGACAATGGAAAATGAAAAAACACCTAATGTATTTTCTCGCCAACTAAAGCATGTCTGAAAAACGTGTAGCATAAACTGATCCTTAGTCTTGGACATTTTCATACTCAAAGAGCTTGATAGATTCTGTTAATCAAGGCAAAATTAACCCATAGTCTAGATGTAGTACATAATAATAGTCAGAAAATTACACTTTAGAATGTCTTTATATAAAAGAACAAAGAGCTGCATTGGACTCATTTTGAAGGAAAGAACATTACTTTGGAGCACTTTCTTCTGCAACTCTTCTTCTGTAAGGTTCAAGTGGTGAATCTTTTTTAAATGCCAAACAACTGTTAACAGCCAGTGTTTGGCGTAAAAAAAGAAACATTTCTAAGGGTCTAATCTCTGAAGTCTCTTTTACTGTCTAACTTTAGACTCCCTTTTACGCTTTGTCTAAAAATCTATGCAACACTGTTTCCCTTTGGTTGATCAGAGCACACTGACATGGTCAGAGTGGAAGTGCGAGGCCAGCTGCAAGGAAAGGTGTTCCTCGCAGCAGAGCAATAAAAAAAGGAAGAAAGCCTTCATCAAACAACAAAGCTGAACCCAACAGTGTTAACGAGACTCCAGGAAATTAGAAAATACTGCAAAGGAAATGTTAGTGGTGACATATTATTCCGGCAATTATTCCTTTTCAACAAGTCTTTTTCAATACGGGCATGCCAACACTTTCATTTGTTTACCATCATGCACTCTGCATCTTATTCTAAGCTTTTTATTTTTGAGTAAATCTCTGCTTTTTCTTTCCTATTCTCAGTTCTCCTTTGAAGTCACTGTTAGGCATTCAATGAAATAATACTTTTAGAGAGAGAGAGCTCAGTCTATCCCCAGTGTGTAGTGTGACATGTCTTGCTTATTATGTTTATCGTTAGGATATTTGTTTAAGAGTTGTTTTATTTTACTTATTTAAATGTAGACTCTAATAAATATTAATTCTCCCCAATAATCTTTGCTTTCTGTTGGATTATATGTGTTTATTTGTCACATACCATGTTGACAAATAAACACTCTCCTTGAATGTACTTTTTGACTGATGTAGTTTATAGTCAGGAAAATATGGCTAATCTAAAACACTACAAATAATTTCTTCTCCATTAAACAGTACAAATGCTAAAAACTCCATGGAAATATTTGAGGCAGGCTTTCAGATAAAATACAGACCTGATATTGGTAAGTAATTATCCATATTTGATATTACAGTGTGTGACAAGTGTTACAATTGAAATAGCCACATGCAATTAAAAAAATATGACTGAAATAACGTCACCCTATCTGCAGCGTAAAAATTTGTCTAGAATCTTCCCCGTTTGTCACGAATGAGTAGAGATGAGGAGAAACAGAGAGACAGAGGGGTGAGTGTCCCACAGTGTGGACAGGCTCCCGAAGTGAAAGCCATTTTACTAAGAACACAACATGGATTTGTCCTTGGTGCTGCATTTCAATGTCCCAGGAGAGCAGAGGCCCAGGTTGGGGGGTTGTACAGCTTTACATGCGTCTGATTCAGGGCAGTGGCTAATGCTGCTGAGGCTTTGAAGTGCAGCATGATTAAGCAATGAAAAACTGCTAATCCATTGTGATTAATGCAATAAATTGCCCTTTTTTTGCTCCAGATTTCACAGAAGATTGGGTAAAGGTGAATGGAAAGGTTGAATGGTCCGCAAAATTACATTTTCAAAAAGGTTTTCATACATTTCGTCACTTTTCATGTCAACACCATGGTTTGTGTTTCCTACATGGTGTTCAACTATTTAAAGCTTTTTCTAATAAAATAGCAGGATGTGTTTCTAGTGAGAGATTAATGAAGATAATGGAATAATTTCACAATCTGTTCCAGCAACCATTCTTTTACTTCAACATCTCACCACCATCTATGATATATTGACTAATTTAAAAATAAAAACCAATGCTTACGGTATCAATAAATAAACAATTACAAAAACAAATTACATTGACCCCAGGAATAAAGACGCTAAACTATAATTTATCCAATGTTTAATGTGTTTTATATCATGAGTAAAAATAAAAGAAAATAAAACTCAAAGAATAAAAAGATTGTTGGACTGACTACAGAGGCCAGCATAACAACAATTAATCCCACAATGCACTGCATTAACCTAAGGTTGGTAAGCGATTGTAATCAGGACCAGACCTACTAAGACAAGGCCATCCGTTACCAGACTGCAGTCAGCAAGAGAAAATATTCTGCAACTTTTAGATGAAGCCCTTTTCCAACAATGTAAATCAAGTGAATAGCTTGTTACCAGGCCTCTGCAGACCTGAATGGCGTGCTGTCAAGGTACTACAGATGTTTGGTTCAGGTGTGTTGGGAGCAGGTGCTCTGAACACTTTTTGACAAAAATGGAAAGCGAAAAGAGGCGCACACTGTACATTAGAACAGTATCTTGTTGCAGATCGTTGTAAGAATCTGTAAAACATTTTGAGTATTAGGTATAATTTTCAATCTCCTTTACAATTAAGCACTACTTTGTTCAGGTCTAATAAAGTACTTTGGTTTATGTAAAAACCTTTAAGGGGAATGAATACTTCTACATGTACAAACAGTTTCCATTTTAATGAAAGTGGTAAATAGCCCTACTTTTGAATGTTGCCCGTTTCTTAGTGTGATGTGTTGATGACCACATCACACTAGAAAGCATTTATCAATGCCTCCAATTGTCACTTGTTTACTTTCTAATATACTTAAATTCTAGGACATCTGTGTTAATTATACCAGCTTTAGTATAAGTAAAACTTTAAAACCTGCTCTTCTACAGTGGAAGCACTGAGCTGGCTGTACGAGGAAATGCTTAAGAAGTTCGTAGCAAACATTTCATTCACTAGTCCACCAACTAATACTGAGGAATGCAGACACTTAACAAACCAGCTAAACAAAGGATTAATGAAAGCCAAGTAGCTCATTTACCATAAGACTATTTTTAACTTTTAATTACCACGGCTCTTAAATCCTTTATGAGTTATGCCAATAATATGCTGTCCACAGTTTAGATCTAAAATAATTTTACTGCTAATCATCATTTCAACACAACTGCTTAGTGATTCATGACTGATGGTGGGCCCTCAGGGGCGACTGTGGCTCTGTATAGTCGTCGTCTTGTGATCAAAAGGTTGGAAGTTTGATTTCAGCTTCCTTCTCTCACATGGCAATGCACTTTACCCCCAGTTGACTGCAGGGTACAAAGGTGTCTGCCTTTTTAAAAAGTGCAAACGCTTAATTAGCAGTTCTGTCCCTATTGACTCCAGCAGTGTGTTGTGATCCCACTATGTAACAAACTCTTTACATGGTCAGAGTAAAAAAGTGACTTCATGAGGGAATGGAGATCACCCCCAACACCCAAAATAAGAAGCTCCAGAGCAAGAATAGGTGCTTAGCTGCTTCTTACAAAACATTTGAGAAGAAGTCTGATTCATCATTTAAATTATTTGATTAGGACAGTTCACATTGATTAGCACAACAGCTAAATTTCATCCTTTGTCAGAGTCAAGAGAAGCAGCTCAGAGACATGCCATTACATCACCTAAATGTTTTAGGGATGTAATGAAATGGCTCTTTGTTGGGTCTCTGACTGGGGAACATCCAAACCTTTCTTAATTGTTCATTTTAATGGATGAGCTAAGAACCAGCTCTAGTAAAAGCTCTAGTTTAGCACAGATGGGTCTCTGCAGGGATCTAGAATTAGCCAGCATCTTGTGACAGCACAGACACTGTGAATGAGTGTAATACCTCCTTCTGTAGATTAGCTATTAGCTCAGTTAAACACATTCAAAAGAGTCAAGTAGCATGTAACTGAGCTGTCTTTGACTTGCATCTAAAGAAAGTTAATCTGAGATTTTAGGGATGTTTCTCCCCTAGAAAGAGATATGATGAAATGCACCTTGAGCAACAAACTATGCAAATTTATCAGCATAGCCAAGGTCTGAAATTTTAAAGATACCGAAACAGAAGAGAGTTGTCTATTATAGAAAGGCGTTCATGTAAACAACCAAACTCTGTCAGATTTGGAGGAAAGGACCCGATTTAATCTTTTCCTTGTGTCGTTTCATAGTTGCATTCCTCTGCATGTTTAGCAGCAGATGAGCTTTCTCAATCAACCTCTCTGTGGAATCTGCTGTCACTTCAACCAAGTTGCCCCCATCACACTGAACACTTATGTAAACACAGAGCCACCGCTGCCAAGCACTGCTGCTGACAGACACTGAACACCCTCCAACCAACAATGTACTGCTTTCAAAACTACGCTGAATTGTCTCCTTGTGCTCTCACTCACTCACTCCGCCTGCAAAGGAATCATGCTGAGTTGCAACTGGAAAAATAGAGGATCAATACGTCCATCTGGCTCCCAAGCTGAAAGATAGTGGGAAGATAGGGAAAGAATGCCCACAGCTTGAGTAGCACGTTTTTGTTTTGAGAACTCAGCCGTTCTACCACATGCTCCGTCCTGCAGGGCCTGTGATGCGTTTTTTTTTCCTGCGGCAGGCGCCAACTGTCACACACCAGCTGGCGTCCACTAATTCTTGGCAGCGTTGCTTAGAGGAATGAAGGTGAGACAGGTGGCCACCTTTTAATAATAAAAGAAAAACAAGATGGTTTTCTATCAAACTCGTCCTGCAAGTTGTCTGATTTTGTTACTTTTATGTAGTGCTGAAACAATTAATCGAATTAATCATAATGAATCAATTATAGAATATAATTCCAAACTAACTTAGAAATGAATTAATTGTTAACTGGAATAAACAAACTAAAAAAGATCCTGTTGAAAGAAAAACATATTCAGAGCAGTAATTAAGACAAAACTGAACATGCATATACAGATACATTTTGCATCATAGGTTTTTTTGTTTTTATCTTTCTTAAATTGCAAGTATGTATCACTCATAACTCTTCTAGAGGCAGCATAGTTTTAGCTTCACCTTATTCAAGAACATTTTGCTATTTAATTATTAGTCAGTAAATAAAAAAATTGCCAACAGATTATCTCTACACTATATTTTATAATTCTATAAATACATTAAAAAATACAAATAAATAATTTAATTCATTTTTTAAATAAGATAGTGTGCATTTTATTGCCCAAAAAGCAATAAAGTATTCCTTTAGTGAATGTTTGATCATTTGTAGCAAAAGATGATTTTGGAGATAAAAATACTTCTAACATCAACATGTGGAAAGCTCAGTCCTTTCTTCCTGTATTAACATCAATACAGTGAAAAGTCTGACCCGTTTACTATTTTTGGGATTAAGAGTTTAATTATTGAAGAAAATTTTTTTTAACTGAATTTATACCAGGTGAAGATAAACATGCCACTTGAGGATTAATGGGCAGAACATTTATGGACAAAGATATTTCTTTTATTGTAAATGCAAAATGTATACATTTTTTTACAGTTCTGGCCTAATTACCATTCTGAGTGTGTTGTTCTTTCAGCAAATGGCCTTTTTTGAGTTTGCATTATTAAAGTTAACAATTATTTGATTACTTAATTAGTTGATGATTATTTCAGTAATCAATTAATCACAATTAATCCGATGAATCCTTTCAGCCCCACATCTGGCATTAATGGCAAAAAGAAAGTTATTGTTGAAAGAAAGTCATGAGATACATTGTTTACAGTTTGTTTACAGGCTCAGGTGAGACTAAAATTAACCTGTCTAGCCTACTAGCAAAAACGTTGTCTGAAGCAAAACTAAAACTCTACATAACTCAGGAAGCACCATTGCAGTAGAGAAACATGGTGCTGGCAGCATCATGCTGCAGGAAACTTTTCTGTTACAGGGAAGCAAAAACCCAGAAGCTGGAGATTGGGGTGAGGGTCCTCGTTCCAGTGCAACAGGGACTCTGAACATATAGTCAGAGTTCCAGAGGAAGGATTTAGAAGTAAATGTACACATGAATTAAAACGGTTCCCTCCAAGCCTGAACCTAAACACTTATCAGATTCTTTAAAATGATGCATTTCATCCAATCAGACTAAGAAAAATGGGCAAATCATAAAACCCATTGAAACTTGTGGTTGCTCATGGGTATGAATACTTTTGCAAGGCACTGTTCTCAGGTATAAGCCACCGTCTATTTCTATATTACTTTCCAGCAATGCTAACATGCTTCTCTTGGCTTCTCCTCCCTAATCTGCCGATGGGAGCGGTACGCTGCAGGCCCGGGTCCAGAGTTAATTAAGAGCTCAGGGAGGATCCCCCCCCCTCCTCCCCCCACCACATCTCCCCTCACATACAAACACCCACATGGCAGGAACCAGCTGGAGCCACCCTGAGATTAGACTCTCAGAGAAGAGGAAGCACACGTACTCACAAATGTAAACATACACACAGAAGCCGAAAAGCTAAAACTGCATTCCAAAAGAAAAAAAAGAGATAAGCAATTACTCAGAGAATCTCCTTGCGTCGTGCAGCGCTGCCTACACCCATGTAGCTGTGGGAGGAAAGCGTTCAGAAGGACTTTCCTCCCTTCCTGTTAGACCAGAGGATCCAGGCAGGCAGTTATGTAAGGAATCATAAATGCGTAACATGAAGTGACCCTGATAAAACGAAGTTCAGCTCTGCAGAGGTATGTCTCGCTTCAGGAGCGGCTCAAACTCATTAAGTCAAAATTAACTCAGCTACAGATTTAGAGAGAAAGAGAGAGAGAGGAAAAAAATATACACCAGACACTAAGCATTAAGGGACACTTAGGACCTTTCATTGCTGTCTTAGCTCTCAGACAGACACAACTACCCCTGGAGCACCAGCATTTTCTGGTCAGATGTCAGCATTCCTGTCTCCATTTATGTTTGTCATAATGAATCAAATCGGTGAGGAAGACAGTCGCCTCAGCAGACTGGATGATTAGCTAATCACTGTGCGCAAACAGGAGTTGGTGTGAGTTAAGATCCTTTTACAGTATGCAGAGGAGAAAGAAACAAATGCTTTATTTCATCTTCCAGGTGTGTGAGTTCACATTTTCGGATTGCTCAAGTATCCAGGTGGATTAGGCAACGCTGTATTGCTCCGAGTGCTAATGTGAATCCACATTAAAATCTTTTTTAGGGTTCATGCTTGGAAATCAACCTTTAAGCCCGCCTCTGGTTGGAATGAGATGTGTCAGCGGGTAGAAATCGACCGTGTGAGCGCGCAGTGTACACAGCTGGGAGTGTGTCTATCCTCAACCTTCTCTATTCCACTGAATCTCATTAGAGAAGCTTTACCAGTGTGTGTGCAGGACTTGTTTGATCGACACGATGGTGTAATCAGGTGAATCACTTGGTTATTTAGTGTAACCCAAGGGATCTTGAATGAGCTAAAAGGGTTTGACTGCAGGGGGCGACTTGGCCTGTGTGCTTTCTACGGCGATAAAATACTAATAAACGAAGGAGATAAAGATTACAAGACAACCCATTTGGTTTCTGATTTTCATTTCGGGGCCAAACATGTAGGCGGACTTGCATATTTTTATTACAATCTACAGAAACACGATCCTAAAATATGTTCCATCTGAATCAATCAACGTCAATTAACCACAAATAACAGTGTCATATTTGTGCATGACCCAGTTTCTGAGTTTTGATCTGGCAAACCCCCGTAGCTCAGGAAACACCACGCCTCTTCTTCTATAGCGTGGGAAGTACAGGTGAAGGCCAAGCCAGGGAGTGTCTCCACTCTCACTTAGGGAGCCAAACACTTCACCTGATCCGCAGAGGACTGTCACAGAGACAGACGAGCAGAAATCCAAAACCACACAATGTGCAGGGCTTGGAGAGGAGAACACCCCACCAAGCCTTGTTATCATTGGCCACCTGACAGTAGCTCCACGAAAGCGTTTCAGACAAAATGTTTCTGATGAGGAAGCAACAGAAAGACTGATTGACGTTTCATTTTTGATTAGTTATTGCTAAATTACAAATAGCGAAATCAGCCCACACTAAAATTATATTGTAGTTGTTAAGTCTTGTATTAAAACTCATGGCATAAGGACTTTGACCTTTGATTTTACTGGTATAAAGGGTTTATTGGTAGTTCATAGGGATCAAGCTGATCTCAGTTTATCTAAAGGAACTTTTCATATCCTCCAGTAAGAACTCCTGGCTCAAATATTAAGTGCTTTTAAGTGCTCCATGAGTCAAACTCGAAGAAAACAGAAGTGACTGATTCTTTGTAGCGGTCACTCCCATTCTATGAAACAACTTTGCTGAATTGGAAAGTCTGAAAGAGCCACTGAAAATCCACCCTTTTTATTGACATTTGATTCTAGTAGAGTTCTGCACCTTATCATGTGTTTGCCCATTTAAATTTGACTTTTATTTAGATTTTTTATAGAATTTTGCTGAATTTTACTAGGCGAGGGATAGTTTTTAGTGTCAAGCTAAACCAAGGGTATTGAGTTTCTGTGGTTTAAAGACCACAAAAACAAAGCTTGATAACATTCATAAGGTTCAAAGTCCTTTTAAGAAAAGCGCCAGAAAAATCTGTAGTGCATGCAACCCCTGCACTTCAAACCACTATACTTAGCAAGTTTTTATTCACTAATTTCTCCCGAGTTTTTGTAAGAAGTTCAAATGAAATAACAACCAATATAAAGTCACATATTTACAATAACTGTATTGTAACTTTAACAGTTATGTTATAATATTTCAGAAGAAGAAGGAATTTATTTTTGATGTTTATGTCTAAAAGGTTAACTGGAGATGATTTACAATTTCCACTTTAATCTTGTGTTGTTTTTTTTTAAAGAAGGAATTTTTGGGAGAAAACTGCTGAGTTTTTTGATAGAAGTTTCAAGTTTTAATCCAACAGAAGATGAAAGGATTACATACAACTAGGCCTGCATAAAAATGTCTTGTTATTTTTTTTTATCTAACTCATCAACACTTTGCAATACACCAAACGACAAAAGTTAACTTACTGATCAAACTTTTCAATGAATTACAAACTTAAAGTCTTAGAAGCGTGAGTGTGGATCACACTGAAAAGTTTCCTCAAGCTCATAAAAATTCAGAGCCTAAGTGCTTCTTTTTTTTTTTTTAACATGTGAATTAATTTACAGACTTGAACGGTTGAGTTCTTTGTATTAGCAGGCCCTCAGCCCCCTCCCTCCTTTGCTCACTAACTAACTCCCAGCACACCCTGGCATCTCCCACATCACTATAACAACCACCCCTGTAATGCACCACAATAACCCCCACAGGTCCCATTTCAGGCAGAGGGTGAAATCACTGCAGCCGAGGGGTGAAACAATACAGATACTTTCAATTAAAGTGTTTTAACGGTAACGCTGTTGAAAAGTCTTGGTGAATAGAAACAATAAAAAACATACCCTGCTCATAGTCGCTGATGTCCTCCACCTTCCTTCTTCTTCTTCTCGCATAAGACAGAGCAGCTGTTTTGCTATTTATCCATACCGAAGCAGACTGTGTATCCTAGCGGGTCGGTTGCTGGCTTCTGCCAGGCTCATGTCGGCCGCAGAAAAAGCTCAACATGAAGCGCTCTCCCTCTTCTTCTCGCCTCTCTTCAGCCCCCCTGCAGCATTACCGAAGACAAACGGCTCCTTGACTTCTTGAGCTAGCAGTTGAAGCTAACTAACTCATAAACTTCTTCAGAGTTGCGTAAGCGACGCAGTTTCTAATTTCACTTTCGCGAACCGGTAAAACTCGTTCGAAACAAAGCAAAAACAGTGATGGGGACTGGTGAGAATCATGCGGCGCGGTGAAGCTAGACGTTGCTGAGATGCAGCTCGTTATTTCAGTGGGGAGTCCAGCTCCGGTGAGTCTTTACAGGATTTGAGCTCGAGAGCATCCTCAGTGCACTTGTTGCTGTGTTTGCAGGGGGCGGGGCGTTGAGAGGTTACGATGGAGGCTACTGGTTGACCACAGTGCGACCGTCCGGCCGACAGCCAATAGTAAATCAGACAGCCACGCCCACTTCAAAACGCAATGCAGCGCCTTGCTTGTGGAAGCCCAAAAGTGCCACAATCCAAGAAATTCAAAAATTATATATATATATATATATATATATATATATATATATATATATATTGTATAAAAAATTTATCTTTGTGTGGCAACCACAACGGATCAATCTGTACAAATAAGTCACAGAGCTCGAGAATGAATACAGCAGGTCTGCGTGTTACACCCG
>CAEGAF010187889.1:0-14280 GCA_903067075.1 Micropoecilia bifurca | reverse complement strand
TCGCAGGGCAACACAGAGACACACAGGACAAACAACCATACACACACACTCACACCTAGGGCCAATTTAGACAGACCTATTAACCTGACAGTCATGTTTTTGGACTGTGGGAGGAAACCGGAGTACCTGGAGAAAACCCACCATACACAGGGAGAACATGCAAACTCCATGCAGAAAGACCGGGGCCGGGAATAGAACCCAGAACCTTCATGTAGGCCACAGTGCTCAGTGTTGTCAATGTGAAATTCATTCTTATGTTGATGTTTGAATATTTTCTTTGGGACAAACTGGTTGCCATCAAGGTTCAATTTCAAATGTATGGGGTTCCGTCCACTGTAGTGGACACATCTTATTTAAAAAATAAAAACTTTTTTTTTCCCCCAAAAAAATATGTTTTCAGTATTCTAATTACCTTACAAAGATTGTGGAATAATTTTTTTTTTTTTTAAAAGATTGGACAATATTTTTTTTCTGGTAGTCAGGAGGATATGACGTCTTTGCTCCGAGCCGTTCAGAGGGGGGAGGGGCAGGAAGCGCTCTGCTCAATGCGCTGTTTTGCGCCTTCAAAATAAAAGCGCGCGAGTGGAAGATTTTAAAATTCTTCGGAACTGCGGTGAAATTATTGGGGGGACGAGTGTGATTCTCTCCAATGTCCCCTGTTTCTCTCCCCCCCGCTTCCTACGCCTTCACTTCATTCTGAAGCTAACTTGTGAGCTACAGCCTGAACGCGGCTGTGGAGCAGCTGCTCCACGCGGTCCGTTCATGACCCGCTGCTGACCAGCTGCAGCTTTTCAGAATGTAGCTTCCTGTCTGACCTTCACTATCTTCGTCCTCTTCGTTGTCTCGCTGCGGCGGTTAAACGGCAGCAGGCTCTTTGTGTAACGTCTTCAGTTGACACGTTCAAAAAACTAAAGCTGAAGTCCTGACGCCCCGCTCCAGATCTATATCATGCAGAAGCTACTCATATCTGAGCTGCAGAGATCCAGCTCAGAGGAACCTGTACATCCTGAACACCAGAGAGAAGTAACGTACCGTTCACTTTACCACGACCCAAACAGTCTTCTGACTCTACAAGCCGAGCAGCAACGGCTGAGGCGGCAGGGGGCGGCAGGGCACTGCGGGTTGACTCTTCAAAATAAAAGTGCATAGGCGACAAGAAAGTTGGAACTAGAATTACATGTCAAACTTTACGATAAAACCGATCAAGCTAGAGGAACTACATGAAGTCAGCTATGAAGTGAGTGAGTTTCTCTCCAACTCAGACCGATCCAGGGTTTAAGGTTCTCGGATGGTGTTTTATTGTGAAATCCATCACGTATCGCAAGCGCCAGCAACAAAAAGTTATGTTGCATCACCTGAAAAATTATCTTTGTTTCACAATCTCTCTGAGAACATGGTGACATGTCAACATGTCAGCCCGATGCAGGGTGTTTCCGCAGGTCCCTTCATCATGGGCGGTACCGGCCGCGGTACCGTCTCTGTACCCGCTGGTCCAGTTGGTGTCTCTACCCAGTTAAATGGTCCATTAGTGGGCCGGTGGTTCAGTCCATGTCACACATGACAAGTTCTTTCTTTTTTTGAATCTTATTTTATTTTTTGCGATGACACAATGCATCACACTGTGCTATAAAATGCTTTCAGGCAGTTTCAGTGCGCAGCCATGCATACATCAGGAAAACTCATCCCATAAAACTTGTGCAACCAAAACAGTCTTTGTGGCGCTTATTAAAAACTCAATACACACAAAATGGAAGAGCTACTAAAGCCACATTAATTAATTCTCCATATTGGTCCCTCAGTATCCAGCAGAGTTGCAGTACAGAGGGTTTCCTCATGCAGGGCCAGTCCAAGGTTGTCTGAAGCCTTGAGCAGAATTTGATTTAGGGGCCCCTCAGCACCACTAACAACCTTTTATCATGGATTTAGAAACATCTGGAACAGAGGCCTACCTAATTGGCCAACCTTAAAAGTAATCATTTATAATAGTTTACCAACTCTGTTATTTGTTAACAGAGCTCAAACTCAAAGCATCAGATTGTAGCTATGGTTACAAACTTGGCAGCTCCTTAAAATCTTACATTTAAATCTTAAACAATTTAAAATCTATACTGAACCCATCAAATTTAACAGCATTGGTATTCAATTTTAAATTTCTAAATCTATGCTAAAATGTTAGCATTTATGGGGCCCCTGAAGGCCTGGGGGTCTTAAGTAGCTGCTTAGTTCATTTATGTCATAGGCCAGTTGTAAATATGATTAGCATAACTGGTTGTTTTTTTAGATTCACTAACTGCTGATTTAATTTTGAGTTAAAAGAAGCACAAATAATTTATATTTTAGTTTTATTTTTGATTTGTTTTTAGTCAGGGTCTCCCAATAACATAATTACCCAGTAATATTTTTACATTTCCTGTCAACATCTTTTAATTCATCAACACGGTGGGTCACTTGTGGGCCACCTTGGCGCCACGACCAGCAGGCTTAGCAAGTTTTCTGGAGGAAACCCTGAAAAATCCCTTATGAGAGACAGAAGGTAGCTAAATGAAACTTGAGTGATATCCACAAACAGCAGAGCCAGAAGCAATAAGCCAAAACCATTGAATATTGACAAACCTGTCTTCATTGTTGACATTGTGAAATACATTTTATCCAATCATATTCAAAAACTTAGAATCAGCACCTGATGGTGCTGAGAAAGGTCTGCTACACACTAAAATCAGTAAACATGCTAAACCACTGAACAGGAAGAGCACATTGCCATGGATACCAGTCTAAGTCAAATATCCTGCCTAGAATGTAGTCTTCTGAATCTACAGGTCAGCTGGCCATTTGTCAGACGGTTATATAGATCGTCCAATCGCATTTGTGCTGGTTGTTCTTCAGTGTAACATGGTAACAGACCCCGCCCACATCTACCTAAAACTTTTCAGACATTCCAAAACAAAGTGTGGTGTAGAAATTGCATCAAAAATCTGTGCATCTTAATAAATTTCACCAGTCATAAAGAAAATGTATAAAGTATAAAAGTATGAAAAGCATTTTTGTTGGTTTGTGCCGCCATGCAGTATAAAATGTGATAAAAGTCAAGCAGTTCAGTTCAGTCGTCACCCTGAGGGCTGGTACTGATCAACACATTGTATGGCAGACAGTCTGCATTAAGCAATACAATTAAACTTATGCATTAAAAACAAGGCACTAATGAATACAATAGAACTTCAAACGCCTGTCTCCTAAACATAAACACTGTTCTGAAATGTCTCCAACATATGGCTTTAATAACCTCAGCTAGTGGAGGTGATTGGTCATCTCCCATCAGATATCCACACTAAAGCATTAATCACTTCTATTATTTATGTATGTATGTACATATATATATATTGCACACAAGTATTTTTAAGACAGCCCATATAGCCGAACCGACTGACTGGGAGGTGGGGGTTGCTGTGGTTACAGAGGCTTGTAGCAGGCGGCCGGTTGCCACATCCTCAGATCCACTAGAATCTGGTTCAGCTTCTTCATCCACAGATTTCTCTCATCCTTGGTGTCAGCACTCAACCAGTTTCTGCAAAGGAAACCAAGAATCAGCCAGTCAGACATGTTGAGGAAAACACCAGGCACTGGGGAGATCAGACCGACAGGAACCTACTTGGTGACACACATGGTGTCCATGCACTGACTGACTAGAGTCTCCTTGTCGTCGTCTCTCTGGGGTCGGACTGTGATGAGCTCGAATGTGTTTGGTCTGGCACAGAACTCTCGGTTGGCTGGCTCCACCTTCTTACTGGTGCAGTTGGCCAGGTTGATGCGACCAATAGGATTCTGGCAGGAGGAGAACAAACTATCAGGACTTTCTGATAGGGAAACACAATCAACATTTTACTCCCTATAACGATAAAGACAACTGAAGTTTGGAATCAGACTATACCAATCTGATACACAAAAACAGTCATGTATTGACTTAAAACATTTTTTGCCCCTCCGCCTAAAGACAGACATAATGTAATGAATTACAAATGTATTTAATAACTTTGCACCAGTACAGTATACTTACATACACCAGTAACTTATGAAGCTATTGGTGTAAAATAAATTAAAGATGCAAAAACATAATTTTTTTCTCAGTGCAATTAGGAAGATAACAGCCAATGTAAATAATGAAACTGACTAAAGCAATAGGCATTTTGTCAGAGAAAACTTTGTCACTGAGGTGACAAAGTTTTCCAATGTCAGGACTGATACAGATAATAAAATAATGAGCCCGCACAGCTCCTAGTGATCAATAAATTATTAATATAATCTCTATGGTGCATCGCTTTCTAAAGCCGTTTTTTCACTAAACAAAAGAAGTTATGCAGAGTGATACCTTCCGCTTCTCGTCATCAGGATAGGTCCAGTAAGAGATGCAGTATCCTGACAGAACACACCATCTTCTGTGCCACGCTCCAAACCCACTTACATCTTCAAACATGGTCTGCAGAAACAACAACCTGCTGTGATCAGAACTAGAGTGGAACAAGTAAACCTGATGGGTTTCCACTTAGCTCTGCTACTCACCAAGAAGCCCCTCTCCTCCACCTGGGAACAGCCCACTTCACACTGCAGCTGGAGGTGGATGTGGCCCTCCAGAGGGCACAGGAACGGCACCTTCAAACGGGGGAAAGCCCAGATGTCAGTCAGCTTGGAAAGGATGCATGGTTGGAAGTGAACACATAAACAGGTGTGACAGTGATTTGGTTAAGTATTTCAACTATATTACCCAGTAATTGTTTTATTGAAATTCCTTTGTGCACATTTCCACTGTAGGGTACAAAACCAGGCACTTCATGTAAATGCAGCTGACTGATACAGTACTAGTGCGCAAGAAACATCTTGAAATAAAGCCTCGACTGAAGGGTCCCAACACAGAAGGAAGGGGGGGCGTGGCTTAAAGTCAACCAACCAATAACACTGCTGATCTGCCTCAGGAAGTGGAAATAAACCTGTAGGGTGAAGCCAGGCCCTTTAGATTCCAGAATTACAGCAACAAAGCAGGATAGAACGCTGAACGATTCAACCTTTAATCCACTAACAAAAAAACTAAATAAGCTGGTTACACAAGTTAAAAATAAAAGGTTTGTGAAGTTTGAACTGCGAGATGACGGAAACAACATTGTGAACTTTAACCAGTTAGAAATGTTTAGCATCCTCCCAACACAGACCTCCTGCTTTCAGCTGGATCTAAAAAGTACCACCTTACAAAATTTCAAATTTGAAGATTAGTTTCTTTCATTTTTTTGTTCTTGGTATATGCATATGATGCAAGAATGTTTATCCTTTCACATGTAGTGAAATTTTATTTCTTAAAACTGCAAATAAACAGCCCTTCAGAATTTCAGAGTGTGATATAACATTACTGCTCTTGTTGAACATGGACCAACTTGCAGGAGATCAGCTCCTTTTTAAAATCCAACACTAAAACATGGAACAGGGCACTGCACCACACTAAATGCTGTTATTTAAAGCAAAGTTTGAGAAACCTAGGAACTTTTTTCATGTAAATTCCCGACAATAGCCATCTTGGCATTCAGACCCGATTCTAAACTACTTGTGGTTTTAGAACCACAGGTTCAGTTTAGGCAGAATTATAGTCTAAAGACCACAAAGTGGCCTCATCTGGTTTCTAAAGACTGTGCATCCAGTTGTCAAGTAGAAAAGCTAAATGGTGTTGGGTATAATGTTAAAGCAATAACAAATACAAAAAACTCTAAAATGACGAAATCTAATGCTACATTTTTCACACCAAGTGTGAAAAAATACCAGTGATCTGATTGGCTGGTTCCTGTTGTAAAACTGACAGGTGTATAAAAGTACAAAGAAAGAAACCCACACAAACGAGTAACTGTTAAGGGAACTAGAGATGGTTCCTGCAGTTGAAATGTTAGTGCTGGAGTCCAAAAAGAACCTTTACTGTTCTGTCTCCCACCAACCCACAAAAGCAAGTAGTAAGGAGGAACCATGTTCAGAAACAAGCCACTGCTCAGTTCCCTTTCACTTCCTTCATATCTGATCTAGAAGAAACAAATCGCAGCAAGTCAACACATGCTGAGGAAGAGAGGATATAGAGACACTGAGGCTCTGTGGGAAACCTGGGCACAAGCAGGAAGTTTAGAGAATTTAATGCAAAAATAGAACTGTTCATGATCATACTAGAGCAGGGTGATGCATCAATATGATCAATTACATTTTTGGTTTTGGAAACTTGATTGTTTTCCCCTCCTTGTGTTTCCATAGTGTGATGTCATTCAGCACATCAAAGGCCACCATCTTGTTTAAGAAGCCTGTTGTACAGCTTCTGTTTATTTGGTCCACTTTATGATGAAATCTTAGGGCCAGGCTGAAATCTATTCATTCACATTTTTATTACAAGAATAAAATTATATTACTGGAATACAGCAGTAATAATGATAATTAAGTTGTAATATTACCAAAGTAATTTAATGAGAACTCCTTCACAGAAATGAATTAAAATGAGGAATCTTGGGCATCTTGCAGTTATATTTGGTATTGGGTTTTTACACATGAGGAAATACATCAGCATTAAACTCATTAAAGCAAACTTTTTTTCTCATAAATTCAAGACATTTTTTTCAGCTAATATTGCATCTTTATTTTGCTTGTACCATCACTACATTCTCTTAAATTAAAAATTCTTGTAGCCCATCATTAATACGCCGTCATACAACTCAAGACCTTCTGAAAATATGTAAAATTTCTTTGAGAAAAATATAGCACGTTTTTTTTTTTTTTTTTAAGATCTGGCATGAAAAAATAAATAAATAAAAATATCGGGCATTTTATTTTTAAGCCACATCGCCCAACCTCATCTAAAACATGAGAAGGTGTGAGCAAATGTCTCCATACCTTCTCCAGAGGAAACTTGTTTTTCCTGATGGAGGACAGAGTCAGAGTGTGAGACCCGACCAGCACAAAGCTACTGGTGCGTACAGCGCTGGGACCGCCAGGACTGGCCACCACTAAACATAAAGAAGCTTTCATTATCTGAGTCAATGATTACTGACCAACCGTACTGCTTCCATCATACACAGCTATACATACCTGGTGTCTGGGCACTTTTCTGCAAGAAAATAAAGCATTCATCAGTTAAAAGCAAATAAATGATAGTTTTACCTGCCAAGCATCTGAGGGAGCAAGAGGACAAAAACTCACAGTGATGGTCAGGAATCTCTTTGGAGTGATGGCCTGGAACCAGAGGAAGAAACATTGGTTAGGATTTGAAAGCCACTCAGTTCATTTACCTCTCGACAGGGTGACCACATGAGGTGGAGTCCACACCCACCCACACGAGGAGCAGTAGCACAGTGTCCATTCCGACTAGGCCTGTCATGATAACAAATTTCACTGGACGATAAATTGTCCCAGAAGTTATTGTGATAAATGATAATATTGTTGCTTGGAGACCGTTTTACAGAAACATAATGGTAAATGCATTAATAATGCAAAAAGACATTCTAAAAGATTAATAAACTTTACATTTTAGGGAACATTTAACACTAGGAATGGAAGAAATTTTAAATATCCAAAATGAACAGGAAAAAAAAAACTAACAATGACTCATGATTAAATGATTTCTACCTTTGATTTGTTGGGTTTCTTCTTCTTCTCACTGCAGGGCTCACGTTTTTGTACCTGAAGGAAACCATGGCCAATCCATTAGGCACCAATATGGAATATGGAAGTTTCACATGCAATAAAATGACACATACCAGACAGTAAACTTCCAAGTCTATTTTGAAGTCACTGGAGACATCAAACCTGAAGATGCACAAAGAGAAGGAAATGTGATTAAAACAGGATGGGCTTCCTTTATGATCCTCAAACAGAAACCATCAGTGGGACTGACAGGGTGAACTTGGTGGGGAAGGTGAGTGTGTCTCCACTGAGGCCACGGTGAGTGCTGGCTAACGGAGTGGCCACCATGTTCTCAGCTCCAGCGCGGATCATGATGAAAAATGAATGTTTAGTTGAGTCTGGCAGAGGAAACACACAAAAAGCAGTGAAACTTCTAGACATCACAATAATCTATATAAAAGTCAGAGTGTGAGTGAGCAGACGCAACGCTGCGTTCTTACCGGGTTTGTTAGCAGTGGAACAAACAAAGTCTGCCTTAAGGGGAAGGCGGAGCTCCTGCAGGGTGATGGAGCCCTTGGAGGCGGATTCAGCAGCTGGTTCTGGATGACAAGTTTTCTTCTGCCCTGCTGGTTCTCCCTTCAGACGGTCCAGCTCTGCCTTCAAGGCTTCTCTTTTCTCCGCTTAGAAAGTCAGAGAAAGGGAGAAAGTCAGGGATTTTTTTAAGACGACTAAGTGATGATGCTGACGACAGATTTCCCTTCCAGGGGACCTATATGATCTTTAAGTAGAAGTAAAAAGTGACCCAACATGACAGAGTGTAGGTGAACTGACTTGCTAGCAGCAGCAGCCTCTCTGCCTCAGCCTCCACCTGTGAGCCTTTGCCATGCTCTTCATCAGTGCAGCAGTTGAGGGCCTGGCTGGCCTGATGGATCACAGTCTGCTGCAGGTTCACCTCACTTGTCAACATCTACACAACAAAAAACAGCTCGGATTAAACAGAGGACTTCGTCTTGGTGGAAATACTGGACTGTTCAGTATTTAAGAGAAGAACTCCCTGATTTAAGATTCAAGAAACTGTAGACTTGACCGTTTAAAACATTTAAAGTGTAATTAACCCCCCATATCAACTTTCTTGCTGATAAACCAAGTATGCTATTTAGGCTTCCATTTTCAGGTTTATGAGAAAATTGTGACATGTTCATGTAAACTACTCAGGTCATGCTCTCTCTCGGGGGTTAGTTAAACTTTAATGAGTATATATTGTAGGCAGAATGAATCAGTCTGGGTTCCAGCTGCATACCTTCATCCTCTGCTTCATGCTGAAGTGACTTGCTGCTCTTGGCTCCTCTGCTCTCTTGGAAACATCTTCCTTTCTCACAATAACCTGCTTCACTGCAGGTCTCTCTGGTTCCTTCACTCGAATGGATCTATATGCATCAATGCTACACACACACACAGACACACACACAGAGCTCCCAGATTTAGTTTAAGGCTCCCCTCCCCCCAGTCTGCCAACAGTTGGGGTGACCTCTGTGTTCCTACCTATAAGGCAGCTTGTGGTCATCATCTGAGGAGTCGCTCGGTGCCACAGTGGTTCTCTGGAACTTTCCAGGACTGCAGCTGCTCTCTGGGGTTTTGCTTTTCACCAGGAAGGAGCTGGCTGGAGTTGATGTCTGGAGGCAGCAGGGGTAGACAGTAAGCACCTTCCATCAGCTGGTGGCTTCAGAGAGCTGCAGCATCATTCTCACCATGAGTCTTCTCTCTGGACTCTTCACTACAGCAGCTACAGTCTCTACCAGAGGGGTCAGCAGGGACATGGAGGAAATATTTAAAGCATCTTCCTCCTCATCTTCTTGATCCTCACTCTGCTCCAGGACTCCTTCAAACAGCTCATTAATAACAGCCGAGTTGATGGAGTGGTCCACATTCATCTCCCTCTCCTTAACCTCCTCCTCCTCCTTACTTGGCTTCTCTCCAGACTGGCTGACCCCCCTCATAGGGCTGGAGGTCGAGACTGGAGGAGTCAGTGCCACGGGACACACTGTTAAATGGAACATGCCCAGATATTATGGTTAACAGCATTGCATTTACAGAAAGCAAGTAACTAAAGAATGATGAAGATCAAACATCATCTTGTTGTTCAGGTGTGTTTCATTCATAACTTGGTTACATATGAGAGAATTCAAAGAGATTCATCTCAGTAAAGACAGACCCAGCAGTCAGCCATTACAGTTTGATCCTTGGAGTCAAATACTAAGAAATGTCTAGTGTTGGTTTATGTCAAACCAAACTTTAAAACAAATAGTTCTGATTTTTTAAAGTGTAGTTATTTTAAATAGTTAGATTTGGATTCTTAGATTCCTGAATTAGTTGAAATGCAGAATGTAATCATGGTGGAGCCAAAGGAAAAGCTAATTACATGCCAAAATAACTCCAACTGCAACTCTTCACAAATGTGAAGAGTTGCAGTTGGATTAATGTACCATAGATGGTCAATATAGAACCATCCAGTTTAAATATAACCGTCAATCATTTCCAGCTGGTGAGATGAAAAAGAAGAGTAAACAGAAAGATGGCAGATAACACCAAGACACGGGTTCAGTCAGCACCTGGAGGACTCTGGCTGGGTGTGGTCACTTCCTCACTAAATGGTGTAGTGGGTTCATCCTGTGGGTCACATGAGGAAACCTCCCTCTGGGCGGGTTTGACGAGCTGATCCTGCAGATCACATCATCTGTTAAAGTCCAGCTATGTTCATAGAAAGATGGAACTTTAAAAATCATCTTGCAGCCTGAATGCTTTTCCTAAGATTTGAAGGATGACAATCACTAGAACTTAGACATTTTATGCTAATAAATAATTCACAAAATAAATAAAAACCTGTAGTAAATGATGACAGATTTGGAGTTGGGGACCAACAGAAAGTGTGTGTTTTATGTGTATCTGAAGCCAACCTTGTTGTCAGTGTGTGTCTTGTCTGCCTGTTTATCCTTGTTTTCCCACACAGTTTTCCCCTTCTGGAATCGGCTGCGGATCTGGGCCAGCTCAGACTCCCGCTCCTGTAAGCAGGTGGATTATTATTATTATTTTTTTTTAAAGGATAACTTCTCCTTGATGTTGATCATGTTGTAACATAAAACCTACCATCTTCTGCCTCTGAGTGAGCTCAGCAGTGGCTGTGTGTGCAGCCTGGGCGGCTCGGAGCCTCTCCTGAACCAGCTTGGTGTTTGGCGTGACTGAGGCAGTAGCTGGAGCAGACCTGGCTGGAGTGGGAGCTCTGGGCGGAGCGCCCTGCTCTTTGTGCTGCTGACATCGCTCTCCAAAACGCTCCAGGAAAGATTTCACACCTGTGAAACATATCACATAGATGCACCGTTCTGATACCGATACCTGGATAAGTCCTGATATTGACATAAAAAATACCTACATTGGGTATCGTGACAAGCCTGATCCATAAGGCAGATCTATTCAGTCTTTGTGCTCTGAGCAACATCATGCTTTACTATTAATTTTACATTACATTTAAAATTCCTAATTGCATTTCCTGAACATGTGAAAGGTTTGTTTTGACCAAGGAAGTCAAACTATTGATTTCATCAGCTTCAGTTTATATTACGTGAGCCGTTTTACTCCTAATTGCACTGACTGAACAAATTAAAGTTGTTGGTTTTACATGTTTGATGTAAAGTTATTACATTTGTAGTTTAGCATATTTATGTCTGTGTTTAAATTTTTCTGTACTCTTATTAGCCAATACTAGACCTCAGATATGTGTATCTGAAGTGGAAAGAGTGGATTGGTCCATCTCTAGTTTGGAGAACAGGATATCAAGAGAAGATGGAACTTCTTAGTTTTGATGCATTTGACAAACAAAAAAAACAGATTTTTCTATTTTTCACCTCCTAAACACCAATCAAAGCTAATTTAAGCTTGAACCGGAAAATTTGGACCCTTGAGTTTGACTCGCCTGGACCTCCAGCAGAGACGGGTTCCTGCTGGCCAAGTGAAGTAGACATGGTGGCTCTTTCCTGGAGAGCTGGCCTTAGGGGGGTGGCGGTGTAGCCAGGGGTCCTGGGGAACAGCTGGGTCTTTAGTGGACTCTTAGGGGCTGATGTTGCTTCAGAGGATGTGGCCCTAAGCGGACTGAGTGGGAGGACTGCTTCCTGCTTGGGGTTCTTCAGGGGACTCTGCACAGTCTGAATGGCCGTTTTAGATGCAGAGATTTCAGCCTTTTGAGGGCTTGGAAGAATCATTTGACTGGACTTCACCGGAGATTGTGAAGTAACCTGAAAAAACAAACAAACAAATAAAAACCACTAACATTACAGATTTCTATAGAAAACAGTGACCAAAAATCAGGAATAAAAGTGGAGAGATATCTAGAAATGTACTAATGAATGGAATGAAATAATGCTCAACATATCTGGCTAAAACTACAAACCATTGTTCTAATTAGTGAATGCATAATTTGTAAGCAATAACAGGTCACCCTGACAACAAGCTTTAATGAAGACTCATAGTTAATGTTATTGTTGTTTGTATGCCAAGCATTATTCAGAGATGTAAAAAAAACAACCTAGTCTTTGGAGATGACACATTGTCCAGCAACTGGTGTTAACTGCTATTATAACATGTAAAAAAAAAAAAAAAAAAAACAGAAACTAGTGAGTTGTTTTAAAAATCAGTCAAATCCTGTTTTCCACTGAAGCCTCAGCCTCTGCTCTGGTTTTACTGAGAAGCTGAGTAGAATCAGCTCAAAGCTTCAGAAAAACTGACCAGAAATGAGCCACAGAACTCTGATTGGTGCATCTCTACTTAAAATATATGAAGAAAAGCAGCACAGCCTCAGTTTTCAGGTTCACTGTGGAGACGTGAAGGTGCAGCTACCTGGTTGCTGCCCCAAGCAGACTTGCTGGCTGCTGCAGCTGAACTGCTCATGGCTGCAGTTTCCTTGGAGCCAGCAGCAGCAGCAGCAGCTACTCTGACAGCAGGTCTGGGAACAGAACCAGACCCAGGATTCCCTTTGGGAATGTGGGTGTGGCTGAGGTCATCCTCCCAGGACCCGATGGTGGCAGCCAGGTTGGCCAACCGGCCTCTCCGCCCTACAGGAGCTTCTGAAGGGAGAAGACTAGCAGGTGGCTGGACTTCCACTGGTCTCTTTGACAAGGTTGGAGGGGTGATGTCTGGCACTATGTCAGAAGAGTCTGGAAGAGAACCAGCGAAGTCAGACTAGTTCCAGATTTAGAGCCGGTTACTAATGTGACAAATCTCAACCAAATGTATTTACCATCATCCCCATCCCAGCCTTTCCTCTGCTGCGCCAGCCTTTGCAGACGTGACCTCATGCCAGCAGCAGAGGGAGTCGGGTCTTCCACCTGGTCCGGCTTGTTCCTGTGCTGGGCAGAACCAGGGGGCTCTGTTGGTGCTTCTCTGGTGTTTGGAGGGACAGGACCTGGAGGGACAGGACCTGGAGGGACAGCCATGTTCTTTGGCTGTTCAGCTTTCAGCTCCTTAGGCTGACTTTGAACAGGTCGAGTTGAACTCTGCTCAAGAGAGGAGGATGAGCGAATGCTGGCTGGGCCCACTGGGGGTTTCTTGTCCGTCAGAGGGTCTGGTGGTACAGGGCTCCCAGCTTGGGTCATCACTGGAACCTGGTTCTCCTCATCCTGTGCCAACTGGTTTTCCTCTGAGCACCTGCGCTTGGAAGGGGAGGGTTTGGAGGATATCTGTGGAACTAGAAAGGGAGAAAGGGATTACAAGGAAATTTCATCAAACACCTTACACAACACCAAGGGCAATCTTAACAAGAGCACTGACCTTTATCAACAGTAGAATCAGTGATGGTATTATTTGATTCAGTTAGAGGCTCCCTGGGCCTTTTGACCATCTGTCTGTTAGCTGCGTTGGGACGCTCTGCTAGCTTCCTCTGCAGGTTTTCCCTGCGGGCCCGAGTCCGCTCCAAAAGTTTCTAGTTTGACCAACAGAATCAGAAAATCAGACATGAAGTATCCAGATCAGACAAGCATGGGCCACATGATGTTAAGAGGTTTCCTTTGTGAATCGAATCAAGACTTGCAACAGTTTTTGGTGGGAATAGAAAAATTAACAGTCAAATCAAACAGACAATAAAAACACAAACAATTCATGCACAGTAAACTTGCAGGTTCAATAAACAGTCACTAAATGGCCTGACAGCCTAATTCATTCATATTTTATTTCTTAAACTACGGTTGAATATAATAAGCATATTTGGGGTCTAGATCCAAATTGATATTGCTGGATATCTCACGAAGCTGAAGTTGGTTTCCATTTCTAGCTTCCAATAGCTAAAGGGCGATTCCACTTAATTTTTCACTACCTTCCGCATCATTAATCGACGGTAGTTCAAAATCTACTAAACCTAGACGCTTCAAACCTGGACTAGATTATTCTGCTCTAATAGCAGAATATTTGAAACCATGTTTTGGATTTGTGAAGCTTTTCTCTGATTTGTGAAACTTCAAAAAAGGGCAATATCACCACTTTTTAAATCTTATCACACGAGAACTGCTCTAATTCCAAAGCTACAACACCTACACTTCAAACCTGAATCAGATTATTATCAATTAATAGCAGAATATTTAAAACCATGTTTTGGATTTGTGAAACCTT
>CAEGAF010187888.1:0-12304 GCA_903067075.1 Micropoecilia bifurca | reverse complement strand
CGCAGAGACAGGACTGGAACAGGACTACACAGAAAACTCAAAAATAAACACACTGAAACACAGATCCTGACAGGTTAATTTTACAAAGTATTAACTCATGGGGGACGAATAACAAATACGCAAGACTTTTCAGCCGTTTATTTGAGAAAGGGGGAAATTAAATTGGTGTCATCCCGCTAATTTACCATTATTCTTTATCGAAAGAAATTCCCCCCGTCCAAAAAAAAACAACATATGCTAAAGCTTGTGGGTGTAGCGCAACAAAGTGCGGAAAAGTTCAAGTGGCTTGAATAGGTTTGCGTGACACGACGGCGAATAGACGTACTCCTACAACATGACGGCTCAATCCAGCAACAAAGCTTTGTCTCATCATCTCTGGGCTCCTCGGCGGCGGCGTTAGTCAAACAGTGTCGCTCAAAAGTAAAGCTACAGGCTCCAGGATGTTTTCTGACTTCAAGCAAAGGGAGGATCTTGATCCCCTTTGGGCATTGCTCCATTTTTTTTATCAGTGAAAGAAAAATGTGAGGGAAAGAAAACAGCAGAGTGAAGAACCGGAGCAGCACTTTCACACACTCTTTTGCCCTACTTTTTGTTTTAAAACCACTGGGAGATTTTCTACCCCTTAGGACTGTCCGACTCCCTGTAGACTACATCAATCCTCGGCTCGCCTAACGCCTCGAGCCGTGTCTGAGTCAATATCTCCACCACGTGCCACTCGGAGATAACCGCAGGCAGGCATTGTGATTTATATATATATATATATATATATATATATGTGATGGAGGTAAAGGTGGTGTCATCAACTATAACTTGAGCAGATTGTATCAAACTCTACATTTACTTATTACTTATTACATTTATTTATTCTAGCATTGCACTCGAAACCACAAGTTCATACATTACCCTGAACAATCTAAGCGATAGTACCTTAGTAGTTCCACAAAAAATATCAACCGTATAAAATACGATGGTTGACGGTTTGAGGTATGTATATATATATTTTTTTTATCTGCATGCATTCCCTGATGTTATGAATGGAGCTACGTCGAGAAAATAAGCACAAGCGGTGATATGGGTCAGATAAACCAGAGCGCAAAAGGATTTACAGCAGCTAACATAAAAAAGGAGGACAAATTTGCTAGTATTCCATCATTTGCTTTTACAAATGATGTGACAAACGAAAAGAAGATGCTTTTTTTTTGTTGTTGTATTCTGAAATCAAGTCCCGCTTTGCGTCACCCATGTCCGCTGTGTGCCAGAAAGCGTAGCTTCACATGCAACCTTTCCCAAGTCAGCCCAGCCTCTTGCACCCAAGGTCATTGCTGTTTATTAATTGCTTGACTTTCCTATCTCTCTACTAGCTCTCTGGAGAATGTAAGGACTAAAGGTGCGTTCAGAAAATCCCAGCATGGCTGTGTGCTTAAACGTTTACATCCAACAGCAAGGGACTAAACACGCAGACTGACAAATCTGAAACGGTGAAAAGTGTTTTTATTAAGAGATATTTTGTTTCATAAACCTACATCCTTTTAGAATGTGGTAGAGTTTACACTGAAATCTCATGGGGAGATTTGGTGGTAACCAGTGGCAACAGGTGATAAAATTCTTGGTGATGTGCGAATAGATTTTCATTCCTCGCCAAGTACAAGGATTCAAATGAATGGTTGGAAAATGACTACCAATTCCTCAGTACTGTAAAATTCCTGATACAGGAAAATAACATGAAGAGGGTGATGTTGGGGGTTGGGAGGAACGCAGCGGTTTACTTAACAACCCTCTTTTGGCTTGGTTTTGTTCTAGAGCTGCTTAGGATACAATGAAGTCTCGGGATTACAAGGCATCCTGGAGGGAAAAAAATACCACATTATGACAGTAAGCTTAGCTTCGCATGCAAGTCAACTTAACCATGATCTCATAGAGCTGAGGGAAAACGAAAGAACATTGGGTCATTGTTAAGTGACCCTCCATAAGCTCTGAATATTTCAGTATGGAGACACCATCCTTCAGTCGACTTTAGCAGATTTTGGACGAAAAAGAACCAACAAATTACCACCAGTGTAGACTGTAAAAGAAGCTTCCACGCCAAAAGAAATTAGGAGTCCCATCTTTTTTGGTGTGAGCCTATTTTATTAGTTTTAGTATTTTTCAAAAATGATGCAGTAAAAAAAAGAATCTGATTTGTGTCTAAATGTAGACCAAACAATAAGTAATTACACTAAACTTGTATTATTGTATTGTGGAAGGTTATCCTTGCCCATATACATGTCTGCAAAACATATTATGTATTTTATCTGAATTCATACAAAACATAAAACTATGGTTGTGTGTATTTATTAATCTTTCTTGCGTAAGCTCTGACGGGGATGAATAAAAGGAGTTCTTTTCAAGTCGAACTCTGCTGTTTGTGTGTTCTAAAATATTACATTTTCCAAAGGAAGACTGCTTGAAGATTAAAAAGCGCCGTACACCAAATGCATTAAGGTAGAAGGAGAAAGGCAACAAATTATTGCTAAACCCAACATCTGAAGGTTTGCTTTTACATGATGATCGGTGAGAGCTTTTCATCATGGTCTCATGTCTACTCCAGTGACCACCGACTGAGAAGAGGAGAAACGAAAGTCTTACATAAACCCACGTTTGATCTTAATCATCCGTGTGTTTATTTTTCCACAAAGAGAAATGATTAGATTTGGTTGCATTTTGATTAATTTGCATGCCCTCATATTATATGCATAGTAAAATCATTTTAAAGTAAAAAAAAGAAAAGAAAATCAGCATCAAACAGAGTGGTTTTAAATTGTTTTGCAAACTGTACTTCATTCTGTTCATCTCCAGCCCTTATCTCTCCCTTTCCCCACCATTTTTTGTGGATGTGGCCTTACCATCTGTCCTTGCTGCCTCAGATAAAAGTAGAAAGAGTTGAGCATGAAAGTCCACACCTGGATTTAAAGTCAATTCCTGAACATTGCTATCTGAGTTCCCCGCTTTGCATGAAAATAAATACATAACAAGGTCACTCAGTCGGCTCTCAAGACATCAACTGTTCTACTGATGTTTCTGTAGCATCACAGAGGCATTCAAGTCACTTGAGCCATGTTATTATTTAGACTCTCTAGTTACATTGGCTACAGACTCTTTTTCAGCTTAATTAACAAATACAATATCTGGCTGTTTGCTGGCAGTTGTCTGCATTGTGTTCATATCCATTAAAATTGACTTACAATTCTTTTGGGGACTATTTCTACTTCTTAGTCCAATGTTCCTAAGATGCGTTGTAAAGAGCATCATGGAGGAGCATCATTGGAATGAAATGCCGAAGGGGAAACGTCGGAAAGAGCAGGAGCTTCTTAAAGAGACAAAGGACAACTTCAAGGTGTCAAATTGCAAAGTCCAATTTCTTTTAAGTTACGTTTAATATTTATATTAGAACTGAGGGTTACATAGTTACTTGATTGTGCTGTAAAATGTTACTACATGTCTGTTTTTTTGTTGTTTTTTTTACAATTAAAATACTCAGTTTTAATTGTAAAATTGGATGGACCCAGAAAGTCCTGTCACATGTTACTGAGCCATACAGCTAGAGAGAGTTAAGTTAGTATCGCCTAACTGAATGAATCCAGGATGTTTGCAACCAAAACGTCTTTTTTTTCCTGCATGGCACACGGCAAGCGGCTGAGATTAGCTGCTTCTTTACAGAGCAGGCACCTAACCCAGAAATGTAACCGGTGAAAGTCTGTCTAACTGTGGCATTTGGCCTGTTATGGCTCCATGCAATCTTGGTAACTGCATATTGAAAGCTCAGTCATGCAAACTCATTTCACCTTGCAATAACAGATGCACACACATACACACGCACACATCCATGAATGAAATATGGGACATTAATGGACTTTACCTGGAAAACTATGGCACAACTTACAACATCCTGCAGTACCTAATCTTTACACCGGCAGAAGCAGAAATGATAAATTTTTAGTCTCCTGCTGCGTACGCGTGAGCTTTGAAGACTGCGATGAAGCAGGATGCATAATGCATGAAGTTGGTTTTGAACGCCAAGCCACGGCAGGTGTATTTATAGTTTATCCTTGCTCTTTCTGCGTTTTGTTTTCCAAACTCCATTTCTCCTCTGTGGCGTACTGGACGTCCTTCCTCACATCCATTAGGTTGTTACAAGCTCATTTTTTCTGAAGTCATTTTAGCTCATTACTGCTTTGTCCTTTATTTGGGATCCCACTTAATTGCCACCATGGGGGGAAATATGTTTGGTAAAGGCGTAGTAAAATACCTTGTCAGGATAAGACATGCCTTTAATTTGTTCCTTGTTGAACAGCGAGCCAATACGGTTTTGCTCTGTTTTCGGTGTTTTCTGTCTTGTTTATCACAAAAGACTCCAAAAAAGAGGCAGATAAACAGAGTTCTCATCTCTTGGGTCAGGATGTTGCGTTTCCCCTCGGTTATGATTTAAAAGGCGAACATCTGTTTGCCTGAGCCTCAGCTCATCCATTTATTTGTACATGTTTTTTTCCTGTATGTGGGCCTTTTCACAGATCACACAGTATGCTCCCCACTGTCAAATATGGTAGATGAAACTTGATGTGCTGTACTCTCTGAACGCTCCATTTGGAGCTCTGCAACACAACGGCGCTCAGCGTGTGAATGGAGTGCAGGGTGTTTGTTAATTATCAGCGACGTCTTCTGAAGTTCTGGCTCCTCTCGCCCTGCTGATTAAAGATTAATGTTCAACATATTGCGCTTGGGCTACATAAAAACCTTACCAGGCCAAATAAATATCAGAAAGTTTGTCATGCCTCTGATGGGTTTGTTTTCTCTTTGTTTTTGTTTTTTGTTTTTTCTTCAACAGAACATAACCCGCATTAATGACATAGTGAAGCAGGTGCTTCTGATATTCCCACATTTCTGTCTGGGCAGAGGTCTTATTGACATGGCCAAGAACCAGGCAACAGCAACACTTTTCATCAATTTTGGTAAGTACCATTAAGTTTTAAGGCTATTAAAAACTATTAAGCTGGCATTCAGTGGAAAAACACTCTTCCTCTTACACACTGCACAGGAGACTGACTGCTTGTGACTAAAACTACAATTTCAAAAGCTCAAATGACGTCACTGCTTTTCAGGAAACCTGAAAACTGTTTATCCTTTCTTTCTTGCAAAGCAGAATGAACTTTTCTTTTTGTACATTTGAATCAATTAGTTTTGTGCATTTTTTTACTGATATACGCATTGAAATAATGTTTCTTCATACACCAGAACATTATCCAGATTACGTAAAAGCATCCTAACACGTGACTATCTTTTGTCAAATTCAAATTAATTTAAACGGCACAACAAAGAGGAGGAAAAAAGTACTCAGAAAGAGAATGCACTCTGTCTGTGGGAGGAAACTTGACACAAACTAGAGTGTGAGTTATCCTTGAACAGTTTGGCTGAAAGGAGAACAGATGAACGCTAACAAACAAACACTGAACAGGTTGGTGAGAACAGTAAAACATACATGCTGAGATCGGAGAGGGCTGCTTAAAGCTACAGGGAGAGAAGAACAGATTGGGGGAAAAAATTAGAAAGAATATTTACCCATTCATTTTAGAACTGTGTGTTTCTCTTTTTTTGACAAAGACCTGGGTTCCATTTATTAAATGTACAGAAACAGTTCTGACTTTCTACTAAACTAACAATGGATTGATTTTAAAACAGTTCGATTTGATGTCACGACGGGATGTACAAAGAAATTTTAAAAAATGATACAAATAGATTCATTTTTATAGAAAAAAATGAACCATATTAGTACTGTTAATACTAATGTTTTTATTTTTGAGGGGATGTTGCTCAGATAAACAAACTCAAACTCATTGAGGACTAACACTTAAAAATCAGTTTTTTTACAAACTGTATCTGCAGTTACTCAGAACGACTCGGTGGGGTCCTTCCACTCACCTCCCCTCCCCGATTCTGACCAAATATTGAGCATTTATTGAGATCTAGTTTGATAAAAATGAAAGAACCATGAACTGGTTCGAAAACAGTAGTTGTTCAAATTGCAGCTCACCTTATAATTTTGAAAATAGCGTATGCCACGTGAACACCACATGTTTGAGTGTAACACCTTAAACATTAGAATATTCGGGCATAGAAAAACCAGCATGCTTTGGGTTTACTTGTGGTCACAACTCCAAGTAACAATAAAGTAGTACACATACCCACAAATCATTCTCAGGCCTTCCCAGAGAAACACTCAATTCAACCACAGTCCTCATTTTAAAGTGACACCATACTATTTCTTTCAAATAGCTGGCTCTCCAGGGGGGGGAATATTTGACCGGTAACACAGCTCCCAAACCTCTACTAAAGCTCTTCTCTGCATTTGAGTTAAATTTAGATGGGAGAAAGGGAGACAAGTGGCACGGTGGCTGCGGAGGTGGATCCGGGGTCGAGGGCGCTGTCAAGAGGCAAAGAGGCACATGAAAGAGGAAGAGGAGTCTTATCTGTCGAGAGATGGAGCAGGAAATAGCGGTCTGAGGAATAATTTGCAGTGGTGGCAGAGACCAGAGAGAGAAAAGCAATCACAACTTAAAAGGGCTGGTGTGAAGAGGGGCTATTTACTAGAGAATGAGACTGAAAGCGCTTTCGTTTTTCTTGTCTCTCATTTTGCTCCCCCCGCTGCTTCCCTCGCCCGGCCGCATCAGGCTGGAAGGAGGGAGAAAGTTTTGTGTCGAGGGCTGTCACCGCTTTACTTATGTGTTCATCCATTAAAGACCCTCACTTATACAAAACAAATACAGGATGTCAACAATTTTCTCAAATGACTTTTATTTTTATTTTTATTTTTTTTATTTTGGCTATTGTGTCCAAAGCTTAAGTGGCTTCTTAAACTGCTGACTTTAATAATACGTCACGGATAAATTTTAAAAGGCCGATGACATTTACAGAAGACACGCCATAATTTGGCTGTCTGTGAAATGAAAACGTAGCAGTTTTCTTTTTTATTTTGACAATCTTTACCTGCAAAACTTTCTGACAAGATCTAGACATGGACCTAAAATGACCCATGAATCTCATCGCTGTCCTCATAATCCTTTGTTTTAGGGGAAGATCGTTTTAAGAATCCACTGAGCTGGGATATGGTGGGAAAAAATCTCCTTGCCATGTCCATTCAAGGAGCTGTGATGTTCATCACCACCATTCTGATCCAGTACAAGTTCTTCTGCAAACCGAGGTGACTCTTAGCAACTTTTTTTACTGGCATTCCTCTTTCCCTAGGTACAGTAATATCAAACAACAATTTAAATGTGAAAATTTAACATAGCCAAGAGAAATAATAATGTAATAAACCGGGGTTTATTACATTATTAGAAATAATATTTAGAAATTATTTAGAAATAATGTAATAAACCGGGGTTACCCTGCCCAGAAAAACAGAAATAAAAAATGCGTGCTTTATTTATGAGAGCTTTGAAATAAGTTAGGCTGTTTTTCACTTAAGTAGCTCAAACGTAGCTACCTAACTAAAAAATGTAGCACAGTGACAAAATGTTCAGTGTCATTGCGGTAACACTGAACATTGTTAGGGGGTTTGCTTTTAAGTTTGCTATTTAAAAGCAAAGGCACGATATTTTGCAATCAACAAATGCAAGAAATGTCTGCTGCGTTTGAGCTAAACAGTAGCAATTTTATTCAAAACGTTAAGCTTCTGCAGACATCAGCGACGGATGACAAATATTGTCCCACTAGGATAAACGTTTGCTTTAAAATAAAGATCTGATGGGACAGTGGAAAAGATTAATGTTATGTGCAAGTTGTCCAGTAAGGAGTTTGCCTGTCACTGAAGCTAGTCAAACCTAAAACATTATCTGAATGCAAACATGTTGTGGAAAACACAACGATAACATCAGCGTCCATAGTTCATATTTCTGAAAAACCCTTCTTTTCAAAGATGCTGCATGAATGATCAGGTTTTCCTGAAACACTCGAAAGCTGAATAAGAACAAAATGAAGAACAAAAAAAGAAAATTATAAGTAGTAATTTACTATTCAATAAATTAATGCATCTAAAAGGGGTTTTGGATTAAAAATGTTGCCTATTTTATGTAATTTTTCATTAAAATGTGATTAATTGTGTTAAATAAATTACAAACCCTTCCATTAAACTGATTAAAAAATAAAAGCGTTTTGCACGTTTGTTCCACAAGCAAACAATAAATCGTTGCTATCCAAATAGCAATGTCTGTTTATTTGTTCTGCGACTGCATTTGGGTTTGTGGGTGTGAGTTTTTTTTTCTGTCAAATTAATGTTTCCATGGAAACTAACCCTCTGCAGCTCATGAAAATTGTAGGAATTGTTTGCACAGGGTTTGAACTTTGACCGAGCCAATTTATTAGGTTTATTTTAATATTGATAAGCAGAGATAATCGCAGCCCTTGACTTTTTTTTGTCCAATCAGGCTTGTAACACCAAAACAGTCGGCTACGGAGGAGGAGGAGGACGTCGACGTTGCCCGGGAACGCAAGAGAGTGTATGAAGGCAGAGCTCTGAACGACCTGTTGAGGATCAATGACCTCACAAAGGTATTCGACCTTGATTTCTTTTTTAGTCAGTTTTATTCAGTCTTTTTCAATGATAAGTCATAGAAAACGATTTGCAGACTGGTTTGCACAACAAAGCCACAATCACACAGTTTGAATGCACTTTGGCATAGTCCGTTTTCAATGTGAGAGCCACAGGATTGTAATTAGTGCAGGGACACACTGCCTTCAGATGATCCCCAGCTGCCTATCTTTTCTTGAAATGTGGCAGTTTTGTGAATGTGTGGTAACTTTTCATCATGAATGCCATAAAAAAAACATATTTTTTGTGTCCTTGGTTTTTTTTTTTCTTTCCAATCAAACATCAGCAAGGTACTTTGTGTTTGCCTTTGAGGATCCTCATTCAATTTAATTTTTTTTATCTTACATCAAAAAAATATGTATTTTACATTTTTGAGATGCATTTTGCACACAGTAACCTCCTCATTTATCTTCACCTCTGGTGAAGATGTGCAAAAATGTTTCAATTTGTCTTTTATAGCAGTAGTGAATTTTTTTTTTATTATTTACTGAGTAGAAAAATACAGTCTTAAGAAATAACAGTTGCTAACAACTATTGGCATCCCTGACAGATAATGATGAATAAATAGCTTTTTTTTATTTGGACTTTACTGTTTTAAGATGATCAAAAATATGTTTAGTAAGTAACCTATGTGTCTTTGGTTCCTCAGGGTATAAATAAGTAAAATCAATAACTAAGATCAGGGCTATTTTTCTTACCTACTTTTAAAAAATGGGGAACAGTTGGAGCATGAAGCAGAAGTAATATAGGAAATCTATTTCTGCATGTTTGTACATTTGTTTTCTGTGTTCATGTATTTTTTTGTAAAATAAAAATTAAAAGGTTGATTAAAATACTACGCAAAAATATAAGAAGGCCTGCTTTCGTAACACAAATGCCTAAAATTAGATCAGGTAGGCATAAGACTGTCATATTAAAGACGGAATGCAAAACATTCATATTTGCCAAGTTGAGGTAAAATTTCGAGCCGTTTTAAATGAGCCAGCTCTCAGAAAGGAGACAAACTTCCCCTCACTAGCAAGGAGTGACATGTTCAGGTGACCGTTTCTCTATAAGCACAATCTGTGAGAAAACGTTTAGTTGTGTCAATAATCATGGATGGTGCTATACAGTATGTGGCTGACTTTTCTTAACATGTCTCATATATTCTGTACAGGTCAAGTAAAAAAAAAAAGCAAACACATTTATTAGAAGTGGGGGAAAAAAACACATTTACATTGACTGTTCCCTTAACCCAATACCTTGTTGAAGTGTTTTTTAAGGTTAGTTTCAGCATCTAGTCTTCTCAGTTACACACAACCAATTCTGCAGAGTTAAATCAACACTATACCGAGTCTATGTGGTCCTTATAAGAATTGGTGTTAATTTAACTCTTACAGAGTTATTTCAAAAATAGTTTGAGTAGTTCTTACTTTTTCAAGTGTTAAAATGATTTAATTTCTTGTTGAAATAACTCTGAAAAGAGTTAAATTAACACCAATTCTGATAAGGACCGCATAGTGTTGATTTAACTCTGCAGAATTAGTTGTGCACACACACCTCTCACCAATGAGTTAACCTGAAGAATGTGACATAAAGTTCAGCTTTCCGCATTGAAATCCCCAGAGATTAATTGGCATTATATTGGTAAAGCCTTGGTAGAGCTTGCAGTGATTCAAAAGGAAATTCATTCTTCAAATGTGTAGCTCAGGAGTAAGACACCGACACATCTCCTGATTGAAAAATAAATCATTGACAAAGAAAGCAGTCACCCAATAGTTGAAATAAATATAATCCTGCAGTAGCATTACAAAAACTGGACATTTCTCCGAAAGAAACAAAAATACAGGAATGAGGTTGATACTGTAGGTCATCGTTTCTTGAAGAAATTCAACAAGGACTTAACAGAGAATCTAAGAGTTGCTCCATCCCTCCAGTGGATCATCTGGTTTAGTAATCATGTTTTTAGCTAACAACTGTTTGGAATATATATTGTTGGAGCTAGAATAAATACCATTTTATGTCTGTGCAACTGTCTGTGCAACTGTCTTGCTAGCTGTTCCTATTAAATCTAATTACATGGGTGATTTCATATCCATCTATTTGTTGGAGGCACTTCTTGCTTCCTATCTTCTCATGGTTCTTACAGACTAGTGTCCACTTCTTCAATAACAATAGAAGCAGAGCAATGTAACGTGAAACAGTGAGGTTGTGGTTTTGACGTACCAATGACTGTTTAAAGGTTGCGTCTTGAGTCAACGCAACTTTATTCCTGCTTTATTATGGTGATATGATTCATATGTAAGAAGTATTACTTAAAAGAATGTCAGAAAACTAGACTGTCAATGAAGAAAAAAGCTGTCAAAGTCCAAGGATGACAGAGAGGATGGCATATGACTGGTTTTGTTTCGGTGTTGGTTCTCTGGCCTTTAGTTTCATCACAGTGCTTGTGCGTCTCTGAGGCGGCAGGATTAATGTTTGCTCCACTGGCAGATGTTCCCTCCCCGTGGGCCGGGTGGCAGCAGGAAGTGTCACATCGGCAGCCTCCGTTGCACTTCTGACGCCGACGGTTGGCTGATCTGAGAGCCTTTTCCTCCTTACCACCTTTCCTTTACTTCTCTGCTCCCTCGGTCTCCTCGGTCTCACCGTACTTAATCTTTCGCTCATTGCTCGCTCGCACAGTTGGTGCCGCGCTCTCAGGGATAATTACTGAACAAGTGCTGGCTGAAACAGTTGGAGAGGTAATGTATTACAAATCATCTCTCAAGGTGAAAACAAAAAAAATGGGAAGCTTGTACAGTTGTTCCTCTTCAGACGGGATTTATGTAACTTTTTGGAGATTAACGCCTCATTGGTACAACGAATGACTTCACAAAACTTCTGTTTCTGATGAGGCGCAGGCAGCGTTTGAACACCTTCTCCAGTGACGGTCTGCGTCTGAAATGACACATTTTCCGTCACTGTGGAAAAACAGCAGTTTGTTGGCAGAAGGCATCAGGATTCTTCATGCAGTGCCCCCATTGACTCCCACAACAGCTGTGGCCCATCCATTTGAGAAGTGGTGGGGGGGGTTAGATAACAAATTGATCAATGAGCGCACGGCTTCGGTGGCCACACGCCACAGGCTACACGCCGTCATAAATCCAAGCATGCCTCTGAAGCGATTGACAGCACATCAGTCATGTGTCGGATTCCCGATTCACCCTCATTCCTTCCATCTCCTTTTTCCTGCTCCTCCAAACATCAGTCCCCCCCATCTGCTAGCTTCTACTTAGCATTAGCACCTTGACTGTCACAGGTTAAGACTCTAATGGAAGCGTGTCGGTCTGAGAGCCCGTTATTGGGATGCCGCTGTCAATTGAGCGTTCCAGACGCTCATTACGTTGACAGGGACATTTTCGGGAGACCTGTGACAGATGTTAGGGTTTAGAAGATGAGCAGATGAGTGGCACCTTGGCGTGCTACAGCTCAGCTAATGTGATAATGTTTGCCCTTGGACTTTTAGTGGCGCAAATCAGACACGAGCTGGCAAGAGATCTTTATTGAATGATCACTAAAATGTTACCTCTGTTTCTCCTGGGTGTTTGCAAAGGTGGGGAAATAGGTATTTGCTATCCAGCTGAATGTATTATTATTATTATTATCATTATTATAAACATATATATATATATATATATATATATATATATATATATATATATGTAT
>CAEGAF010187855.1:0-28132 GCA_903067075.1 Micropoecilia bifurca | reverse complement strand
CTATTTTGCCACGTGATTGCGACTAGTCGACTGGCCCAGAAAAAAGTCATTGCAGAGACAAGAATCGACTAGTCGACTAATTGGTGCAACCCCTAGTAGGCGCGCTTTTCTACTCTATGCTCCAAACAGATTTAAGTCCCAATCCATCTTAGACTTCCTCTGGCATCGGCAGGTAGCTACAGGTTTTTAAAGAATAACTTTTAGAAAATGTGTGTATACATCGGTACTGATAAGATTATCAGATTGCTCTTACACCTTGAAAACTATAGCAGCAACATAAAAAAACACTTTCAGATAAAACACCCCTCCATTCCGGAGCAACTGTGCTTATTTTTAGAGACAATGGGTGAGAGGCAGATTATACTCTGCACTGTTGAGAATAAATAATTCTGTGTTTTCCTCTCGGTCTTTTAGCTATTTGCATGTTCATATATGTATAGATGCATTCACAGAGATCACATGTGTGCAAAGCAGAAGCTAAAGACAATGACATGTTAGAAAACACCCTCAAAGTTAAGGTTAAAGGAAATGACAAACTAGGGAACGCCCTCTTTAGAGCATAGCTTAGGCAGAGGCTAAAGAAAGAAATTACAAACTGTTGTTTGATGCCATCTTGCTCTGCTAGCCCATAAGGATAGCATGTACAATGGACCAGCCGTATTTTGATATTAATAAATGAATTTCATGAATTCAACTCACTGACTCTTCTTCGACCTCATACATTAAGAACCGATCATGGAGAAAGGATAATTGTCCACAGCATATCATAAGGACACACATGCATGCACTCACACCCATCAGCAGTTTATAATGGCAAAATATTCCAACCTGCATGTCTGAAGTATGAATGAAGAGAACGTGCAAACTCAGCAGAAAAGCCATTAAAAGGTTTATATTTTGAGGCAGAAATGCAAACAATGGCACAGATGTGCCATTGTTTGCATGGCCAACTTCTTGGTTTGGACCAAAATGAGCCTAAACTAAAAGGCTTTAATTTCCATTTCAAAATTAATTTTACCAATCGATTCAACGGTCATTTGCCTTTTAAAAAGGAGAATGTGTACATGCCTATGAAAGTTGATGGATTTATATCTTGCAACAAACATCCTACGATTTACTGCTTACCAGCAGGCTGTAGAAAAAGACATGACCAAACACTCCCAGGCAGCAGATGATGAGGTAGAGGAGATGATAGAGGAACTCGAAGTCCATCACCATGGCCTTGTATCCTCGTGTGAAAGTCCCTCGGTTTCCAACAAAGCTTATCAGGAAGATAATTTTATTACAAACCTAGAACAAAAAAGGTCATGTTTTGTTATTGTTAATACCAATGAGGGATGATAAATCCTTCATACTTCTAAGGATGGTATCCTATTACTGGGGGCTCTACCGTAGGAAAAAACGTGCTGACATCAGTGACAGTGAATTTTGAGCTAAATGAGGGCATACTGTTAGATTTATTCCATTTAAAAAGCTCAGTTTTCTGTGTAGATTAAAGGATTGACAAAAACCCGGTTAATACATCTTAAATGGGTCCTGCTTGAGAAACCTCACTTCTCCGTCATATAACTGTATATAATGTAACCCACTTTCTTTCTAGGTGGTGTGGTGGTGTGTGTGGGAGGGTTTGGGTGATTACATCCTGGAAGGAATCTGATCAAAAATAAAAGGAAGATCTAAACAAATATGTAAAATGCTGGATGTCTGGATGTAAATCTTTGGGTCGAATTCGAGAGTTCTGAATTTGTAAGAGAGAAAATTATAAACAAACAGCAAGACAAGGGAGAAATCTGACCACTGGCATATAAACTAGATTTCAGAGTTACCAGGTTACTGCAGCACATGGTAACATCTCTGGTTTCCTGTTTCAACCTGGTTTTTTTATCTCATAACCTGCTTTTGTTTGTACATGTCAACAAAGAGACCCAAAGGAAAGTTAATTAATTATTATTATTTTTATTTTAGAGCAATAGGTGCTTTTAGGAGCATTAAAAAAAAACAACTAGCAAAGCTGTAAATCTTACACCAGGCAACATGGCACCGGCAGGAGGAGCTAGGAGGGCAGGAGGGGCAATGAGAGGTACTTGTGTGGTTCTGGCCTGCCAAAAGACCGTTAGCATGGGAGGTGAAAGAAGAAGTGGAACTAGCTGGGAGGAGGTTTCTCAGTACTTGAAAGTGCATACACTGGTGACTTCGATTCCATTTCTCTGGGGAAAATTAATTTTAAACCACACAGAGACATTTTCTCACAGAAACCATGAAGATGAAGAGTTTTAAATAGTTTCGATCAACGGTACTCAGTAACGTAGAGAGTTTAGAGAGTTCTGCGAAACCAGCCAAGAAAATGGCCGTTCACGTAAACTGACAGACAGGGCACAGAGAGTGTTAACCAGAGAATCAGCTAAGAGGCCTCTGACAACTTTGGATGAGCTGCAGAAAACCAGCTTCTATTGACAGCTGAATCTGTCAATAGAACCGATATTGGTTGTATAAACCCCCTTTTTTTGGAAGAACAGCAAGAAGGAAGGCATTACTGAAAGACTTCAATAAGAAGTTCACTTTTCCACAAGCCATGTAGGGAACAAAGCAATCATGTGCAAGAACGATCGTTGAACATACAGAACTTTTTAAGATACATTTAAGACTCTTATGTATTGAGGAATGCCAACTTTCTATATTACCCTGAACACTCCATCTCATGATGAAGCATGGTGGTGGCAGCATCATGTTTTAGGGATGGTTTTCTTCATAAGGGTCAAGGAAGATGGTCAAGGTTAATTGGAAGATTGGTCAACTAAATACAGAAGGTTCACCTCCCAGCAGGAAAATGACTGTAGGCATGCAGTCAGCATCACTGTGGACTAGTTTTGAACGGCCCAGTCAAACTCCACAGCAAAATCCCACTGAGAGTCTGTGGTGAGACTGGGAAGCTGCCTCAGTCATCCAGGCTCAGTCATCCAGTATGACTGAGCCTGAGCTTTTTCAAAATGAAGGATGTGGAAAACATATCTACGTGCAAATAGCAGGCAAACCAAAGACATGCTCAAAAAGTGATATTTACTCACCACTCCAAACCTTTAAGATAATCTGTGTAAAAAGTCTGAAAACCATGTACAATGTCACACTTATCCACTAATTTTGGTTGCTCTATCACATGAAATATTAATTATGTTGGTGTTTGTGGCACTTGCATGACAACATTATGAAACAACAAAGGTATGAATACTTTTGCATAGCACATATCCCACAAAGCAATTTTCATCAAATGAAGTAATCAGTTAAACAGAAATTAGCTTAAGAACTAAAATGTATTTTTTCTCTTTTTGTGTCCGAGTGGTAACACAAATCTTCATAAAAGTAACAATTAAAAAGCATCCAAATTTAAACAAAATTCAGGAGACTAAACAACACCGCAAGGTTTTAAGTCGACTCACATTGAAAGCACCCAAAAGGAAGAGCGTAGGCTCCAGGCCCACGGAGAAGATAAGACGGAGGATTGTGACAGCAACAAGGGCTAAGATACCCAGCGGCTTCGGCATGAGCAGAACAAGAACCAGAGCTGCAAAGAATCCCATCCACAGCAATGCAGACAGATGGGGCTCCAGGATTCCTGCAGAACACACACACACACACACACACACACACACACACACACACACACACACACACACACACACACACACACACACACATACATACATACATAAAGGTAATTATGTGAGAAATGGCCAGACAGAACTCAACCATATCTATCAAAGCCTCCACAATAAAATGTGATTCTAAAGAGTCTAGTAAACAACCCCTATATTTTACCTGTACTCATCATCAGGCTTAACGTTGTTAATAATTATTTTCATTGTAGAGTGAGTGTTACAAGTTATAAAAATTCACACTCTCAAATACATACAAATATCATTAATATTTAGTCAAATGCCAATCAACAGGTTGCATAGTTCTTTATTTATTTTTATTCATTTGCAGTTTAAAATGAACACGTCATAACTGAAAGTTTTGAATGAAGCGGAGTAGTTTGAAGAGAGGAAAATCTTATATCTTATAGTTGATGCCTCTTCCTGGCAAAATCTGTGAACCTCATTTAAATCTCATTTCCAGCTATAAACCAAGTTTGTAGGCAAAGTTGATAAAGTTTTAAAAGGGTTGCGGTCGAGGCCTTTCCGGAGCATTAATGCTGGTCTATTTTATCCATTTCAAAGTCAGCTTAGATACATCTGGGTTAATTTTCCTGTTTGAACACCCAATTGAGTCTAAGTTTAAACCTTCAAGCAACCAGAATCTGCAGGTTGTCCTCGTTTTTTCCTCCATTTACTAGGTGGAACACAGCAGTACTAGCGGCAGCCACACTCAGCATGATACAGCTACCACCATGTTTATAAGTTGCTATAAGAATGCTTTATTTTGAAATCTCTAAGCATTCTTGTCTTTGGGAGTCAAACATCTTCATCTTTTGTCGAGTCGCTTTTGAAGCAAGGGTTTCGTTCTGTGCAGGTTCCCTGGAAGTCCCAGCTGTGGACAGTGAAGTCTGTTTTCCACCATCTTTCAGTTTTGACAGCCTTGAACTTTGGTGGTTTCTGGATTCTTTCTATATCCAAGCCATTTTTCATTCATCTTAACGTTATAGTCTTGGTAACAAATAATTCAATGTTTGACACAATTCAAGTCAAGATAAAGGGCTAGTTAGTTAATTAATCAGGCGTTCTTAAAACATATCAGAACTTCATGGACTATCCCTGGATGTTGTGTCCATTCCTGGACACCAACACATTTAAATGAGCTGCTCTAACAAAGTGGTGTGAAATATCCAGCCATAATTACGGCAGAAGCTTGTTCTAAGCCACAAAATATGCCAAATATCACTGTGTTTAGTAAGTGTGCATGTGTAATATATTTTTGAGTCTGCATGTATAACTTTAATTATTTCCAATGTGTTCACCAAAATCTTGATGTTTTAATTTTTATTTTTTAATTGCTGAAGTTGTTCACTGTGTTAGTCCAGTTACGGCCCATAAGTAATTTGACATCATTACCCAGAATCTGAGATTTAGTTCAGTACCTTAAACCTCTCCTGCATTGGAAAGTATCTGATTTCAACATGAGTAAGTTACATAACACCAGAAGATGTATGACACAGTTTTGTTGGGACTGAGTGTGTATGTGTTCACACAAATTTTTAGAGGGAGTCAAACCGATGCTCCCTCTGATCCTGAACTAAATCCAGGATTAGAGCCTGAAACATGGCTTTCATTTGCCCGTCAAGCTAAAATCTCCTACCAGGTTTGATTTGCTTAAAAGCCGAGGCCACGCTTTACCATATCCTAAAAGATTACTCTACTCACTGCATGCTTGGTCACAATCGAGATTAAAACCAGAAACAGGCAAAGAAGGAGAAAACTTCAAGGAGAATGAGACAGACAGAGAGCGAGAGACTGCTGCGGTTAGGTTATTTTTTTTCCTTCTCTTGCCCCCCCCTCTGTTTCATTCCGTCCTTCCCCGTCTCTGGTTTTCTCTCCTTTCCAATCCCAGTGGAGATCACATGACAGGTGCCACTTACATAACAGCCTCTAAAAATACCTCAGCTGAAAGATTCATGAGGAATGAGCGGGGAGCAGCAAGCAGCTCCTGTGATGTCGGAGACAGAAAGAGGCGCGCTTACGTGCGCTCTTAAACTCCCTTACGACTGCGTGCAAATATCTGCAGGACAACTGCAGAGCTGCACAGTTCGAAAGCTCGTGTGTGCTAAGAGTGTGGCATGCTAAGCAAACTTGCTCATCAAAAGCTGGAGGCTGCATGCAGGCTGAACACACTGACCTAGATCTCTTGCTCTTATAACCTGCATTCTAAAGCCCTAAGTAACGGGGGAATGTTTTCTCCAAGTCGGTGAGAGCAAAAGAGTAGACCCGGGTCAGAAGTCATAAAAAGTGCCTGTTTCAGCAGGTCAAAGGAATGCAGGAGTCTCACGTGAAGTCACGCACACAGACCAAGCTCCAGAGGGCATAGAGATACAGTTGGGCATTATTCGTGTTGCATAACAATTATTTTTGTTCTGAAACAGACAAGACATCATGGCTGCTTAGTTTTTATATCAGAACGCAGCAGTTTTTGTTTTCAATGTTGCAACAACTAAGTTATTCATTTAGTTTACTGGAAGTTTTATGATGGAGGTCTCTAAAGTTTCTACTACAAAGATATCAACTTAAAAGTTCCCCTGAGCCGCTGCTGAGACCAAACTGGAAATTAAATAAAGAAACTAGTGTGTTTTTTTAGATTAAAAACATAAAAACTTTTCTTCAAGTTTATCCCACTAAAAGGTAGGTGTGCATTTAGATTGTTCTCAATAATAGTGGGTTACTCTTTTTGTGTTTGAAAATGAATTTAGCCACGCTTAATGAAAGGGTTTCCTGGATTTTCCCATTTCTGGTACTGGTAAATTAAAATAAAAACAAAAGAATAAGCTAATAAAAGATGGTAACATAGTACTGTACCTTAATTTCCCTTTTTCCTTTTTTATTTATTTTTTTAAAATTTTGAAATCATGATTCATTTCCTACCTGGTTAAAAATTACACATTACTTTGAGTTCGTCTGAGAGATAAATTCCCAGTTAACACTTTGAAGATCGGAGTTGAAAGGTGACAAAATTGGGAAACAAATTCCAAAGGGTACAGATAATTTTGCAAGACAGTGTACATTAATCATTTACCAATTTTATTTTTGCCACAACTGACATGATTTAAAAAGGGCTAAACACACTACAGACGTTTTAGTTGTATATACATGATGAATAACTTTTCAGATCATCATCATATATCTGACCCGTATGAAAACCATGAGCAGCTTTACATTCTGTTTACAGTAAAGATGGCAGTGGCGCAGTGTTTATTGTTGTTTCCATAGGACTGGAGGGGAAATATGACAGGAAACAATTAAGACTGCGGGTGTGTCTTAAAGCAGGATAGTCCCGCTCCTAATCCTGATCAGGTGATTAGACGTCAGTAGATCTGAATGTGGTGAAGAAAAGAGATCAGTAGGTCACTGCTGAAAATCAGCCCTTTAAAGCCGGTTTTTGTGGGTGGAAACAATGCAAGGTTTAAAATGGGATTGACGTGAGAAAACTTTGTTGCAGCTTCCGACTGAATTAGTCGACTTCACTGCTGCTGATTTTAAAAATGGGCAGGACGCAGCAATGCTACAATCACTAACTTTAATGTCTTTTACTATGATTTTATGTGAAAGTCCACCTGTAAAGTGTGCTCTGCATACAGAGGGGCGATTTTTTTAAGATACGTCTTGACCAGCTTTGCACATCTACTTTCAGACTGAAAATAATACACATTCTTTTTTTGGAAAGTAGGTGTCATGAACACCGACTTTCAAGTTTTGCCACATTCTGAAACAGACTGAGGTCTTGGTTTTAACTAGGACATTTTGACAAATGTTTATTTTCCTTAGAGATTGTTGTATTTAGTATAGTATAGCACTGGGTTGGCTGGGGAGGATTCATTAACCCCAACTAACTTTTCTGACAATTGTGAAGAGAAACATCTCAACAGCATGAATCTGTTATTTGGTGTTCAGAATGCTATGCAGAATGTGTTTCCTGCCTCCAATAGTGTTGTAAACGCAGTGCAGAAAGTTCTGTTCTGGTATCACCTGACCAGTGAGCCTTCCTCCGCAAATTTGCTTGGACCCCTAAGTGGCTTGAGGCGAAGCACAAACAGAACTTATAATGGCTTTATTTAAAAAAAACGTTCATTTTGCAACTCTTCTATAAAGGTTCAGTTTGACGTGTCCTCTTCATGTGCTCTGTGACAAAATATGATAAACTTCTGTGCTCACTGCATTAGCATATATTCTGCATATATTCTGTGCTCACTGCATTAGCCTTTTTCTGAACCTGGTTTTCTACAGAAGTCTGATTGCAATATCAAAAACAAAGAAAAAAGGAACTCGAGTCTGAAAGCATGACCTCATCAAAACCTAGGCGTCTCCACTTCCCTTTCCCCTGCTTCTGAATTTATGTAAATATATTTGAAATGAAACATTTCACAGTTACACTTGCTTAACAACCTCTTGATGGTTAGATGAGCATGACTGACCTCCATGAACCCCCTCCAGGGGGTAGAAGAAGCAGACAAGCAGATTCATGAGCAGGGCCAGTTTAAAGGAGACGTTGCTCCACACTGACATGTTTCTGGAGCACCAGTATAGCACTGGCTCAGCTGGGGAGGAGAGGAAATACAATTAGTCAAACTGAATTTAATTTTTAGTTCATTTAGATGCTAAAAAAAATCTAAATGTACTTGTTTTCATAATCTATAATATACTTTTATGATCTAAAGGTCATTGAAATATATGAGCAAATTATGTTCATATATGAGCGTAATATAAGCGAATTATGTTGGGACATCTGAACAGAAAATGTGAGAAAATAAACAAGAAATTTAAGCAACTTTGAACTCAGGTTCTTGAAATCCTGTCTTTCTCGGCCTTTCTCCTCCGACCTACAGCCTGACTTTTCAGACTTTGTAAACTTGGCTTTTATAGGAAAACAGAAACAGATGCAGGGACTTTTCAACGTCCATCCCCTCCTCTGAGTGAAAGACTAAATAAAGTTTGTGCGTGGGCACGGGAGTCTTGTATGTGGATTAGACTTGTCACAGGGAGTGGGTGTGGGTCTGCGTGTGTGTGTGCACGCACAATCACGCACACTCTCACTTGTGATTCATAAGGTTACTGTACAAAACGCTTCATGGCTCAAATGAGTTTGGAAAGCCCCTGTCTGCTTTTACATAGTGGAAACATGCACTTGTACCACAAACATATAAAGGAGGGCAACAGTTGTCCCTGCGCACTGGTGCCTCTGCACAGCTGTCCACTTATCCTGCCCAGGCTTGCTTTCTGTCATCTATTAGTTCAGAAATAATCCACACATGCAGCAATTCACCAGTATATAGTCACCTGATAAAATTAGGATACTCCAATAAACCCTTAGTAAATGTTCACATATGGATGTCTAACCCGAAATTTTACAAATCGATGAAAAGAAAAGTAATTCAATTGCACTTAAAAACCAAGAATTATATAGTGCATCAGACAGTAAATCACATTTCCTGGGATTTGATGATATTTCAGTGCTTTGTCAGCCAGTCTTTGGTGGATTTTCTGGTAGGTTGTGGGTCATGTTGCAAAGGCAATTCCTTCTTTCTTTAGCTTTTTTTTTTTTTACAGGTAGTGTCACATTTTCTTCAAGTACCCTCTGACAGAGTTCATTGTGGATTATATGATAATGAGCTGACCTGGTCCCTGGTCCCTGGTCCAGTTGTAGCCAAGCATCCACAAACCATGACAGTTCCACTTTTTTGTGCAATTCACATAAAGTAAAAGTAGGAAATATTAAACATTTAACTTTAGTCTCATCTGTCCCAAGAACATTGCTCCAGAAGTCCTGGTCTTTGCATACTAGATCTACAGCAAACCTTAGACTGGCCTTCATGGTTTCTTAGATAGGAAAAGCTGTTCCACTTTGACTTTCCATAAAAGTTAGATGTGTTTTGTGATTGAAAAAGCGCTTCCATATCCGCATCATCGGCAAAAACTTTAGGGTTTTTGATCTTGTGGATTTCTTTCAGGAAGGAAATATATTAAAATGTGTTCAAAAAATGTTTAATCTCATTAGTACTACTGTGAGATACTTCTATTATACTTCTACTTTTACATGATCAAGATTTTCTAAACATGTTGGATACACTTCACCCTACCTCTCAGCTTCTTCTGCCAGTTCATCTCATTAAAAAGGTCTTCTGCTCGCAGGAAGAAGTCATTAATCTTGCTGCCCTGCTCGTCTCTCTCGGTCGTGTAGTAGATCCGCAGCTTCGACTCCGAGGTCAGGAACTCGCAGATGTTGGGTACGGGGAACACGATCTCCTCCATGGTGCGATCCTGGCGCACAATCTAAAACACAGAGGCTCAATCAGTCACCTCAGAGGGACTCCAATTCCTCTGCAACATTTAGCTTTAGGGTCGAGTGTGTCTGACCTCTATCTGAGCAGTATGCTTGGCGTAAAACTCTAGGGCTTCATCTCCATCTCCGCTGCCACCTCCAGGTTTTAACATCATGGAAAGTTCTTTATTATGGCGCGCCAACTGCAAAGTAGCCAACAAGAGCAATTTTTTTCACAAAAGCAGCAGAAAGAAGCATCTGTGTTTTCTCATATTTCGCATGAAGGCCAAAAAGCATCATGATCTAATTAAGATTTTGCAAATATAAACATCCAACCTGGTGAGCCAGAATATAAATGTTGTGTCCAACGTTTCGAGGTGAAGCCGCATCATGTTCCTCTTCATCTCTAACATCCTCTTCCTCCTTTATGTTCACAAACTCTTCTTCACCCTGAAGATAGGCTTTCTTTATCACCTCTACCTGCAAAGACATATATTAATGTATCGGAAAACTCTTCGCAACTTTTCCGTGTTTTGGCAAATTATAACCCCAAACTGAATTTTTTTCCTTCCGATTTACATCTAGGCACTAGTTTGTTTCGGTCCGACGAACAAAAACCCAACGAATCATTGAAGTTTGAGGCATGAATAAAAACGCAGTTATAGTATCAAAGCAGAAGAAACAATTTGAGTTTCCCACCAGCTCTTTAGGCTTCATGTTGTACAGGATCCTCTCTGCATTCTCACTGTCATGTCGGCTCTCCATGATGGCGAGCAGCAACTTGGAGGCGTTGTTCTGGGAGGAGAATTAAAGAGACGCTTTGTGAGAAAATGCACATAGAAGCACATTATTTCTCACAAGGGTAGAAATGATCAATGACTGATGGCTAATAGCACCAACAAAGAAACTAAACATATGATTTAGTAAACCTCCAGCCTCACCTTGAGCTCTAACACTAGATCCATCCGTTTCTTTCCAAGCGGGTTGATGTCATTCAGAATCAGTGCAATAATGATGTCAATACCATTGGATTCATGAGTTGCTATACAGTTCTGGAGGAATTAAAAACATAACATAAATAAATGTGGTATAGTGGGGTAGTGCAGTGAGAGAACTTCCTGTTTCTTTTGCATCTCCTGTACCTGGTTTTCATGACAGGGGCCTTGGCAGTACTCCGTCAGGCTCTCCAGCGTTTGGTTGATGAGAGCCACGTTGTCCTCGTTGATGTACAGTCCCAGCAGGCCGAGGCCTCCGGTGGTGCTTCCACAGATGCAGTCCAAGAACTGCAAGGTCTCACAGACCAGGTTGTAGTTGTTCTTTTTGTTCTGATTGCGAAGGAAATTCTAGCAGAACACAGAAATTACGCAGGGATGCCGATTAAAGTCCGAAAGTTGGACCGGGAAATCCGGACTGATAGCTATTTAGACTAAAAGCTTGTTTAAGAATAAGACAATGGCTGAACAGTTCAGATGAATAATTATGTTACTAACAACATAACTTCAAATGTAAAAGGTATGGGTCTGATACAGGTGCCTAGGAATACCACGGTATTTAGACTTATAGATGACTGATATGGACTTAAGCTTTTATTATGATACTTTTTGATATGGAGCATAGAATAGTCTGACTCTTTCTGTTGCTGTACATAAATAAATGTTATGAATTTGTGGTAGTACACTGATACAAATTGAATTTTTACTCATTGTTATATCAACTCATGCTGGAATGTAAATACAAAAAAAATTACTTCCGCAAAAACATGAATGAAGATAGTTTGCGGTCAAATGTGCTTCTTTAACTTAGTCTTGCAGCAATCATCAGGTATGTTATGAATAGATTTACTGTTATAAGTAACTTTAGATTATTATAAGGCTTGAGATAAATAAATAAAAATTACACCCACAAAGACGAGGAGAGAATTTCTTTTTTCAACACTTGCATGAATTACTGCTGGGTTTTATTTATGCTTCAAATGCCTTACTTTATTTTTTCAGAACATATCGAAAGACAAGAAATGAAATAAAGATTTTAAGTGTTTAGATCTATTCAAAAGCCGTGGATGTGCAAACCTCACATTTAACCCAAGCAATTATTGTGACAAAAGACAGTTTAAATATAATAGCAAAACTCCTCTAAAACCCATAAATGATATACTGAAGCCTATCTGCTATGCAGTGTGTCCCACCTGCAGGTCGCGGTTGTGGTTCTCACAAAGCAGCTGCAGGAAGCGAAGAATCGGCTGCATGATAACGACCACAAAGCTCATCTTTTCCTCCTGGTTCTTGGCCCCGGCGCTGGGAATCCCGTCCGTTGAGGAACAGTGGTCCTCTGGCTCAGCTTCCCGCCGGTAAGAGTTGAACGCCTTCTTGGTGGCAGATGAGGCTTCTATCAACTGCTCTTTCACATCTTCTGTCATCGATACAGTTGAATCTCGGGCTGTAGAAAAATTGTGAAACAAAAAGTCACCATTTAGTAGGTAACTATCAATGTACAAAGTCTGATATCTGACCTAAAATATTAATTACTGTTTTCTGCTTTTAATTTTATGTCAGACCTTTTTTGCGAAGAGGGTCATCTCTGTCATGGTTGTCTTCGTCTCTTCTCTTGTTTCCTAAATCGCTGGTGTTTACCGTCACAGTCGCTTTGATTTCCTGCTGAGCCGACTTCATACGGTCGTAGAAAACCCGAAAGAACTTCTCCGAGTTCTTGTCATCGGTCAGACGGCAAAAGAAAGAGCGCTGTATACAAGGGAAAATATTGGAAAATTTTATTACTGTAAATAGGAAAATGTCATCATGTTTTAAAGCCAGAAACCCCAGAAATTTTCCAAACACGAAACAAAGTTGAATCACAACAAAAAATTGGAACTGATCACCAAGACCTTCTGTTTGAACGTAGCTTACTTAGCTATACTGTAGCTCTGATCTCAACATGACAGAACACCTTTTCAAAATTTTAATGCTGAGCAGGGCTTCCTTTCCAACATCAGTGTCTAACCTCACAAATGCACTTCTGGAATAATGGCCAAAACCCCCATCAACATAAAAAACACTCCTAAAGCTTATGGAAAAACTTCCCAGAAGAACTGGAGGTGCTAGAGCTGCAAAAGGATGAGCCAACAACACAACTCACGTTAAAGTTCATTTGTGTGTGAATTTAAATGAGTGTATACATTTTGGTAATATACTGTGCGTCAACTTTGGCCTTAGAAAGTAGCATGACATCAAGATATACAAGTTCAAACACATTTTAACAGGGCAAACCATATATATATTTATGGGTTTCAAACATGTTTTCATGTAAAAGCTCTACAAAATGCATCAGCTTTTGCCACAGCAAAGGTTTTCACTTTCTGTCTAAGAAATCTTGGAAATAAAAGTTTTAAAGCACCTACAGTATTGTCCTACAAGAGATAAGGCAAGGAATTTAATTTTTAACACAAATATTGCACTTTCGGTATCAGTGAGAGCATGTTTTTATAATCAACATCATTCAAGAGTCAAAACCAGTATCCGCTTGATATGAGAAAACAGGTCTTATCAGGGCCTTCAGAAGATGTTATACAACGGCCACGAAGGAGGTCCAAGATATGAGCGGGTTTAACGCCATGGTTACGGCTGCAGAATGGGGTCACAGAGAATTAGAGCACTTTCAAGCTTGCCAGGGACGATGTATACAGCGTGTCCCAGTCCACAAGGCTGTTGTTTTGATTATGTAAGAGCTGTTACTGCTGCAGTATATGGAAAGGCTTTTTACCAGCCAAAGCAGCCTTGCCACACTTACAGGGTGAAAAAAATTACATAGGACAGGGGGGAGGGAGAAATCTGGCCTACTTACACAGATCGAATGGCAGAGACGGTGTGTGGGGAAAGCGAACGAGGAAGAAAAACTGACTATAAATGAAAAAGGGGGATGATTGAGTGAGGGGAAATGAGAGCAAGAGATAGAGAGGGACAGAATGTTATCAGGCAGTATTTAGGCCACTTCTCAAATTTTGTTACATAACCATCTGCCTTTCTAGGTTAGACGTAAGGCTGGACAACAAAAGAAAGACACAAATTACAGTCGTGAGGTTTCCATTTCTCCTTCTCCAATAAAATACTTCCCGTGCCTTTGAAATTAAAAGGGGCAGTATAGGCTACAGTGCTACAAGACTACAAAAAAAACAAACAAGCGAGTCTAATCAGCTTGTACCTTGAGGAAGAACAATGATATTAATTTGAACTCGCACTTCAAAAGAAGACCCGCAGCTCTGTGCCCCGCCCCGGCCATCCTCCACTGAGCTGCAGACCTTCTGCACGTACACACTCTGCCAAGTCTCAAAGACAAGGAGATGGCCAGCATGGGGAGAGCGAGAGAAACCGCCGGCCAAGACAAGGCCATCGAGCAATAAACAACCTGATGATAGACGGGAAGCGCAGAGACGGGATTAGCTGCACCACTGACAGTCCAGCCAGGGTTTTACAAGTCCAAGCACGCCTGTGGAGGGTATGAACATGAAGGAGGTGGGGGCTAGTTATTGTCGTGCTCATATAACTCTGTAGCAAGGGGTGAACAACGAGGCACGGGGCGAGTAACCCGCAGGAAACACAGAGGAGCACTCATCCTTAAGCATTACATAACTAGCACCGCCGCACACAAACAAAAATCCTTGTGCAGTTCAAGCACAAACAGACTGGAGACTACACACACCAGTACGCCTACTGACTTTTGCACTTGCGGAAAAAAAAAAAATGGGTCAGCTGTTTCTGGCAATCAGCGCATGCCAGTTTTGAAAAGGACACGCCCACAATCGCATGCATGCCCTAAAGTTCAGTCTTCTCTATCGGCCATTTTTATTCTTATGTAATCAAGCTGGTTTTCCACACTTTGTTTTATCAAAGCAGAATGGCTCCTCTGTAGGAAATGCCAGACACTACAGATATCCCAGACAGTGTGAGAGTGCAGCAGAATGCCAGAAGGGCCTTTTCATCTTTGTTAGACGATCACGTTCCACGCTGGTAAAGGCTTGTTTGTTTCACTCCCATTTAAAGAAACCAAATGTGCTGGTCATAAAAAAAACACTCTTATTCACCTGCAGCCCAGAAGTTCCAAAATGCAGCGCTTTATCAAAACTCAGTTACTAAGAACTACACTGTAGTGCGTCACCGAAACCAAGACAATGCCACAGCAAAGGCTAACAAAAAAAACAACAAAGCGACATTACTTTCATTTTTTGATTTCTTCAGAAATGTTTTTGACAATGAATCAGAAGTGAGAGCCTTAAGCTTTCATATCTAACCACGCTGCTGCCTCTGTAGTTTCGACGTTTGTCCTGAGAAGATCGTCGACAAAAAATTGGTGCCACTGCTTTCAGCACGGCCCTCTGCGTGTTTTGGTAGGATGAAAAAAACCCAACAAAACAAAGGTGAAGACGAAAGAAGCGTGGAGAGATGAGGTGGACGGAGAAGAGGGCCACACATCTCAGGGGCCCCCCTGTAGTGTTGGGTAAACACAGAGCCTGTCTGTAACTATGAGATGGAGAGGAGCGGGGCCAGGAGGGGGCGGACAGTGCTGAAAAACAAGGTCATAGCGCTTTCCCTTCTCTCCTTCCGTTCCGCCACTTGGCATCAACAAAAGGATGTTATGTAACAGCTATTTATACTTGCGCTCCTCTTTTCCTCTCACCCTCCCTCTCACGTCAGCCAGCGCCACATGTAGACCAAAACGGAGCTGCTGCTTAGCTCTGCTTTACCCCCCTGAAGAAATGCTTCTTCTTTTTTTTCTCTTATCCCTTTTTCTTCCTCCCACAAACTATCAGAGTCTGTTAGAATTTTCAATTTTAAATCAACAGGGTTGTTTCCCCTCCCTCCATTCACAACACCTCGGCAGGGAAAGAGAGCAGCGTGGCATGTAGTTAGACGGCAGATGGCGGATGAGTGAAATGTCACAAGTCACCATGTCACAACAGAATTTACACTTGCGTTTGATTTGTCATAGCTCTTTGCAGCAAAGCTGACCAGAGACAGAGAAGGAGAGGAGAAGAAGCTTTGTGTATGAGGTGTAAGATAGGGAAAAAGCTATCACTTAAAAGTAAATAAGTGAGAATGCAATAAAAATTTTTAACCATCAGAATTTTTTTGTTTTAAACCTAAAACACCACAGAGACTTTATGCATAGCAAAATGTTTTTGCTCTGTTTCTTTTGGAGAATAAATGCCCACTCCAAAACGTTCTTCCATGACTAACTTCACCACTCTGACTGTATACCCTGGTATTTTAGCTTTTCTAGTTTTGCCACGTTAAAAAATATATTTATTTGTTTTTTTCCCACATGTAATAAAAAAAACCCTGTGCATTTGACAATTGAAATGCAATAACTGTGTAAAATCTGAAAAGTATGGTTTGCATTTTATTTATCCTGTTTGCGCCAATCAATACGTCGTAGAACTGTTTTATGTTTTGAGGTATGTCTCCACTACTGTTCTACACTTAGACTATGGGTGCCCACGTCCAGAACTTTCATCTTTTATATACATCCCTGATTCAGCACACCTGAATCAAATGGGTAAATTCCCTCATTAGCAATCAATCAGCTCTACAGAGCTGATTGATTGTGGTAATGACACATTTATGAGATTTAGATGTGTTTGAGCTGCTCTCCAGGACTGGACTTGGACACCCCAGTTTAGACATTAGATTTTGTAGTTTTGCTACAGATTTTCTGTAATATTTACTCTGTACTTTGACTGGACCATTCTAACACACAAATATGCTTTGATCAAAGTCATGCTAATGCTTCTCTGGCTCGTGCTCAAGATCACTGTCCAGCTGGGAGGTGAACCTCCAATCCCTTCACAGGTGTTTGTAGCCTCTAACAGATTTTCTCACAAGATTTCGCTTTTTGCATCTTTAGCATAAACTTGAACCAGCTTTTTTTTTCTTTGGTGAAGCAAAGCATCCCCAGCCACGTGGTTGTGTGGGAATAGAGTTCATGGGGTGTTGTGTAATGTTATTTACAACATGCAATGTTTTGCTTGTTATAAGACACATGAAAGAGTTTCTTCTTTCTCATGTCTGCAGTTACATGACTCCGATGTAACTGCAGACTAGAAACAAGCTGCAAATCGGATTTTTTTTCCTTTTTTTTCTTGCCATCTCGTAAAATGCTCAGATTTGTGGAGCGTGTAGCTTATGGCTGACCTGTCAGCTGTGGATCTCAGCACCTACTTCAATGGTAGCTTAGGTCTCGTGGACTGTTTCTCTAATTAATGTCCCCCAACCAGCCAGTCAGTTGACATGTGCAGTCATGTTTTCTAACTTGATCCTGTTTCAAAAAAATCCACAAAAGTATTGCTGACATGTCTATTGGTGCCTCGTGATGCTGTTTGTTCACTAATGTTCTTCAGCAAACCTCTGAGGAATTCACAGAACAGATACATTCGTACAGAGATGTAATTACATAAAGGCACACTTTATTTGCTCTATTAGGTTGACTGGATTTGAGTGAAAGGAGAATAAATAAAAATGCATGTCACACTTTCCAGATTTAAAATTTCTGAAAACTTTGCATGATTTTCCAAACACTTACTATGGATTACTTTGTATGTTGCAATGAAACAACATTGAATTTTATACTTGTAATATGAAAAAATGTGAAAAGGTTCATAAGAACTAAACCCTTCTCAAGAACTTTAAACTTATATTGTTGGCAGTATAAAACGTGCAAATTATTCTTCCTCAGCAAGAGTGGTCATTTTCTTCAAAGATCTGCATCTTTTATTGCAACAAACATTTAAAATTTCACAGTATTATTTCCATCTGAAATTTACTGGCCATCTTTGTTCCTCCAAATCCTGTTCCTGATCTTTTGGAAACTGATAATATTTTCAAACTGATATTTTTGTCAGAACTGCACATCTTTTATTTCCATTTTGTATGAAAGCTCTAATGTGATGTTAGAAGTCCTATTAATATCAGACGTTGTATTCTTGAACACTCAAGACGTTCTGGTTCAGTCCTGAAGTTCCTAAAATAATCCATCAAGTTTCTTACTGACACGCTGAAGCGTGGTTTGAAATATGCAATATTTTTCATCCAGTGTTCCTCGCTTGCTTTATGCTTAGAAATATTTATTAATTATTCCATGTGGGCATTTATGCATTTGTCTTGCAGGTCCGATACAGTTTGAAGAACTGAATGCCAGTGATTTACAGTACATAGTGAGGCTATTTTTGTTCACTAAGTAGGGCAAGAGTAAATAGTTAACAGTGTTACGTGAAAACGAGATATGCGACACCCAACAGGTGTTCGGGAAGTAACAATAGCTGATGATGGTGTAAAAAAAATCTAAGCTTAAGGGGATCTATGACTTATCACGAACGTGGTTTCCACTCACACTGCTGGAAACCTTTAGGATATTACTCAGTAACTTAAAGCAGACAAATGTTTCCATACTGGCTGAATTCCATACTGTATTGTGCTGAGATATTTCTATCTCAGCACAATACATTTAAAAAATTTTTTCCCGGGCAAACACGAGTTGGGAAGGGTTAGGAGATCTCCAGTTTTTCCTCAATCCATCTCTGTGTTTCCTCACCTCTCTGCCCTCTCTCCCCACTGCCCCAGTTCCGGAGGCCCGGCATGACCCAGTTTGGGCGGCAGGAGAACCTAAGGGAGCGAGGCAGGAATGTTTTGAAGGCTGAGACATTCCTCATTGTTCATTCACACTGCCTTATGTAACACAGACTGATCACGTGACACTGCTCTGCAGCAGCCGTGGGAAGCCAATGCATTATCTCCGCCTTAGTGGCTTCCTCGCTCTAATCTGATTATGCAAGCCCCGGCTTACACAACAGCACGCAGACTGACCGACAAGAATGGACAGACAAAGAGATAAACTGATTAAAAAAAGGAGAGAAATGGAGACAACATGAAGACCTGCAGAGAGAGAAGGTCTGAAGGGCTCCGGTTAAATCCAAGAGGGGGAAATGTTTAATGTAATTTCACAGCCTGAAATTTGTGGTTATCGACAGACTGGGAAAATGATTAACAGATGACCTGGTTTGTTGTCAACATAAAGTAGATTGAGAAATGGAGGATGGGAATGTATATATGCACGACTGTGATGGCATACTGACCCACATGTAGTGCATTCTGTCCATTTTAGGCAAATAAAAATGTCAAAACTCTTCACTACTGAATGATGATAAATACTCTGGCCCTATTTAATAGTAAACACGATCCATTAACAATGTAAACTCAAATGATGGAGTGTAGACTTGTGTGACTGACCTGGATAGTTGTGTTTCCGCCTTCCAGCAATGCAATGGCCAAGAGGATGCTTTCTTGGAAGACTCTGTCACTGGTAGTGTTCATGATTAGATCAATAACGAGATCAGAAGCTCCTTCTTTGTCCAGATGACACTGAACCTCTGACAGAGTCATCTCCCCCCGACTGAGGCCACCTGGACCCCCTAAAGCTGCAAAAGCAAGACAGAGCAGCACGTAAATCTTAGGTAGTCATTGCATGATCTTTTTAATAATAAAATTGTTATAATTGAATGAATTCTATTATGTATATAAATATTTATATTTTATTACAGCAACATAATCATACATTGAACATTTTATATCATATCCATTTTCTCTAGATTTCCCAAGAAAGTGGTTAAAATATCACAAGCATTTGAAAAAAGAAAAGCCATTGGGTGGACTTGACCAGAAAATTGAAACTGTTTTGTTATTAAGTCTTTTAAAAGGATAATGATTCAGAGCATGTTGTCAAATAAACAAAGAAATGGTTTTGCCTCCAAGAACAAGAAAACTTAAATATATAGTATTAATTCATTACAAAGAATCAAAGAAAGTAAATCCAAGTTAGTCTATTAAGTTTATTAGGTTGTCAAGTTAAACAAATGTAAATAAATTAAGTTTGACAAACTTCATTCACTTGTGACCAATTAAAAATGTTTTTAAGTTGGGGCTCCATTCACTTTTTTCAGTGTATGCTCCAACACTGTTGGACTAAGCACTGAGACATTATGCATCAAGAAAATGAACTTATTCCAAATATCAACCTATGTGTTTGAACATACTGCTTTTGCACAGTAGATGGACATGAAATCTTTCAGTATGCCTAAAGGACCAATGACAACAATGTTTTGGATCTAATTCATAAATGCAGATTTTTAAGAAAAGAAAATAGGTATTTTATTTTAAATAAATGAAAATTTTACAGTTTAGTATCTAGCCCCAAACAGCTCAGATTAATAGCTGTGTAAGTCACTGCACCCAGCTTTTCCTGCACATTTCTCCCTCGGCGTGGGGCCCCAACTTCAGGCTACATATTGAATTCCTTTCCTGGCTCTTGTTTCTGCAACAGGTGCACAGACTGTTTCCACAAGAAGCACCAGCCTGTCTCTTAGCAACAAAAAGAAGTTAATCATGGATGGGAGAGGGCATGCTTTCTGTGGTCTGGATGGTGTGCATGGGCAAGATGGGAAACAAGGATCCAGTATGATTGTGTTTATAAACTTAGTCAAAACCCAGACAAATAATTGAATTCTAAATTCATGAAAATCACAGGTTCAGAGCAACTGTAGTTTGATAAAAACACCTTATATAATTACAAATGTTAAAAATCAACCAATGACTCCAATAGCTATTGTGCATTGCTTCAGTATTTTGACTCCAGATAGTAACACATTGACCTCTTTATCGCGTATTGATAAGAATGTTGTGCTCTGTGTGCTCAAAGGGCAGCTCGCAGCACAACCACATGGCTGATAACCACCTCAGGGCCAGACAGATACAGCCACATTCTTGTGTTTAATCCCTTGTAAGGAAAAAAAACAAAAGGTTCACAGAGGCTCTGCCATCTGATATCATCATTCTGGGCAGCAAGATGCCCTTTATTTTTTTTCCAAAGGCTTATTGCTTCACATCAGTATCGGGTCAGTTAAAGATGCTGCAACCACGATACCTTTTTTTTGCAACCTGGGAAAAAATAAAATAAAATAAAAGGCACAGCAAAAATATTTTACATTAAATGTTTATGTTGAAGCAAAACGGTCACCTGATTGACTCCTTCCCGCTCCTACTGGACTGAGCGGGCCATTGCCAAATGACGTCAGACTGTCCCTCCGCCCACTGCTCCGATGAAAGTTTCCATAGTAACGGCTCACCAGAATCTGTCTGAGCGCCTCGCCCTAAAAGTGGAAAAGAAAGGGCAGGATGTAATGGTGTGACGTCAGCGACTGGGGAGAGAAGGGAGATTATATAACACAAGTAATATATTCAGAAAAAAACCTTGGAGAAAATCTCAGACTGCCAACATGTTGGTAGCTTCAGAGACAGACAGGTCAAGGTAATCCTTGGTGTTTGCACACAAGTGCCACTGGACATGATTTTGGGTTTTGCCAATGCGACACCACAAGAATCAACAAGTCCAGCTCTCTTTAATTCAAGCACCAAAGAACCTTTTCACCTTCCAACAATCATAACCACGTCTTGTAGCAGTTTCCTCCATGAGTGACTGTAAATATTTAAAACTTTCCCCCCCGTCATAGTTCAACATGAAGTTTACATCATGTGTCTCCCATGCAACTGCTGTTTGTCACTGCAACAGTGACCCCATGCAATGACAATAGGAGGTCCTGGTTTTCACTCAGGCAGACCCGAGGGCAGCCCTCCCACACCGTGACTCATCCGCTGTCGAGCAGTCAGCGGCACGACTCTGCCGTTGCCGTAGCAACCGCAGCCCGTCGTTACCTGAAAGACCTCCCATGGGATGAAGTGAAGGAAATGAAAGAGTCTGTGATGCGTGTATTTGTGTGCGATTATGTGCAAATTATTTTGAGCTGTGGGTGGTCCTTGAAAGACGGCAGCAAAATTATATAAACTCTGCTGTCGGCGTCATGCTCTGGGGGTCACGATTACTTTTTGTAGGTGGTGTGAAGAACTCGTTTATTTTATTGGCAGTAGGCTATTCAGAAAGCGTGCATGTGCACAGCGTTTATTTCCTGATAAGGTTCTAAATGATTTATCTCCACTCTAAAGTCCTCATGCGTGACTTTCCAACACACACTTAAAGTTGATCTCAAAAGTTTACACACCCCTAAAAAAAAGGCCAGGATTATATGATGTAAATGGAGAGATTATGATGACTCATTTACAGACTATTTCCATCTTTAATTCAAAATTTTTCTTGTGTGTCTTCACTAATTAAGATGCATTTTGTTAAGAATACAAAATTGCCTGGTTACATAATCGTGCAGGAAGTTTAACTAATAACATATTGAAGACCCTAGTCTTGAGATCACACCTGCTGTTAATTTCAGTGAAAATCTACAAACAAGACATAAAGCAGCACTTTGTCAGTAGAATTTCAGGAAACATTTCCTTCATAAACCAGGCAACAGCAGACGTTTCTTAGCTCCCTCCAGTATTTTATTGCTCACAAGTGGAGATGCTGTACAGCTGTGAGTCTTCAGAAATAAAGCCAGTAGTGTGGGATGACAGGAGCGTCAGTGACTCATCATTGACGCAGTCCATGTTGGACGACTCTCCATACCACTAACAATATTTATGGACGAATTCAAGGTAGTGATTGATTTGAAGTGCTTCTAATTTCAACTATGCACCTCCTTCTCTTTGGAAATTATGTCCGAGTCTTGTTTTTGCTACCGAATTGGACGCCAGCTGGCAGCACAATCCACACGACATCCTTACATCACTGCCTTCCAGCATGGGGATGAGGTCCGCCCCCCTCGGTCACGGCCCTGACAGCACAAGCAGTCACAGACTCTTGTATTGGCTTCACAGGTTGAGGGAATGATGCAATGTTTTACTGTTTGTCTATGGATGTAAAAGTGTAAACAGCTCTCATGTGTGACTAACTCTGCATATTAACATTAAGTAAAAGCTCCTTTTTACAGAGTATGAGTAAAGATTTTTTCAAAATCATGGACATTATAACACCCTTTTTATTATTAACCTAACAGATTTGGTGGTTTTTTACATTAAAGATGAACTAAGTTTGGAAATGATTTGTCACTCACTTGTTTTTTTACAGTACAGAAACCTGGCACATAAACACAGATGTGTAAACTTTTGAGATCCAAAAACTCAAATTGATGAACCAAACACACATGACTCAGGGATTATCACCAACCGAAAACAGGATGTTGGTACTTCAGTACGGTGTCATTTCTGAACATTTTAAAGGCCAAACAATTGTGTCATAAAACTGGAGTGAAAGAGTCACCGATTTGTCAACGTGCTTCACTTTCAAAAATGGGAACAAAGCAACTTAAAACAATAAAGACAATTTTAGTCAGTAAATAATCTTGACAACAAAATCATGGAATTGTATTTGCAATGTTCCTGCCTAAGAGTGTAGTAAACTGATAATATAGATTTTACATGCACGTAATTCAAGTGATACTACTAAGGTACATGTAATACTTTTAAACCTTCATGTGAAGAAGGGTAACTATGAGTCTCTATTCGTCTCTATTAAAGATGTTAGTTAAGCTGCCATGCTGGTGTAAGTACCTACCCTTCTCTGGTCTGCCAACAGTTTCGGAGGCACGTTCTGATCCAGCTTCTGTATGCATTGAGTGGTTCAAGCATTGTAACACAAATACAGAGTTAATATTCATGCGGCACAGACACAACATTTCTTAGATTAATTACTACACAGTGCGTCTACCAGCTGTCACAAGTGGCCATGCAAAGATCTGCTGAGTACGCATTGCCATGCTTTTACAGCTAGATCAAAAACCAGGAAACGGCAAACATTCAAAACTACGAAAGGCAAGGTATTTATTGGATGCAAGATGGCCAATTAAATTATTTAAAAAGAAAATGGCTAACCACATGTTTAGCTTGTTGAAATCAAGCCTTAGTTTTGGCCTAACATGGCAGTACGCACAGAATTAAATATACAAATGTAGGATCACAGGTTGACATGCTGAAAACAAAATATGAAGATGGAATGTGGAATAATATGTGAAGATGAAAATAGGACAGGGTGAACCGTCAATGGGAAAAAGTTAATCCCAATTCCAAAACAAGTACTAACAGAGACAGTGGAGACAAAATCATGCACGTTTGGACAAACTCATCATTTCCACCATTTGACCTCACATGCATGCTTGTAGATTCTTCGAGGAGAACAATAAGGAAAGCATTCAAAGAACGTACAGACAGAAGGTTAACCAGGAAAAACAAGTCCTTAGATCTTGGCTTTCGTAAATATTTGTGCTGCCATGTAAAGTATGTTCCCAAAAGGGAAAAGCATTTTACAGCCATTTTGTCTTCCTCACTGGTTTCACACTCAAGAAACCTGAGTTTTGTTTTTTTTTTTCTTAAAGAATTTAACTCTTGTCATTAGCAAACATTTATCTTCTTGTCAGATTTTTAGATGAATCTATTTTTTTATTACACACCCAAAATCCCACTTATCAGCTACATATAAACTCATGAAATAAATAGTATGGATGTTTAGTTGGTAATTTTGATCACAAAGCTCCTAAGTTATAGTACCAATCAATGGAAAACAAGTATATGCAGATATCATTAAAAGATAATTCAATGACAAAATGTGCTATTGTACAAATGCATTTTTTGGAGAGTATATTGTTTTTTAACTTAATTAATTTTGACTTATATTAACTAATTTTGCTTTTCTTTTATTAGTTACCTTAGTCTATATTTGCCACATCCGCTTATTTTTACACTTTAGTTTATCCTTTAAAGAGCTATTTCTTTAGATTTATATGTTTAATTCTCCCTTTTAGGAGCATCTTGTCTATTTTTTAAGTATCTTATTTTGCTTGAGGTAATTTATCTTGATTTACATTAGTTACTTTTAGCTTATTTTAGCTCATTGAGCTTTCCAAATTTGATTTATTATCTAATATTATCTAATTTACATAATTATAGCATTAAGACTAAATACTTAAGTAAGGCTTGTTGAAAAATTCACATCTTAAACGTTTTAAAAAATATATAACTTCATCATTTCATTGTTCATCAGAAATAATAAAAAAAAATTATTGTTTTTAACTTTGAGGTTGCTTTTACCAACATACTGAAGCTACCCAACTTAGCTAGTTCAAGAAACCTGTAAACTATTTTTAAGGCTACAGAATTTATAATTAATGACAACAAAACACATTATCAAATAATCCAGCAGCTCAATTATTTTTTGAAGTCATGCAGAGTATTCATTTTAATTTGCAGATTATTTTCTGGGTGAAACTGCTACTTTGTCAAAGTTAACATTGTTTTCTTGTCTTTTCTGTCTTCAGTGGCTTTACCACTTATTACTAAAGGCAGCAGAGGAACTCAGTCATTTTACCAAAATGTCAAATTCATCTTTTACAATTCAAGAACACAGCAACTGTTAGGTAAGGTCATACATGAGTAATCAGAAAGTTGAGAAGTTTTGGTATGAGCCACGTTTCAGGGAATGTGCACAAACATCACATTTCAGAAGCATCAAATTTAGAGAATTTAGAGTTTTCCCATTTCCATTTTCCTCATTGGCTCACCTGAAGAACGGTAACTTAGATTAAATATCATTTTAGCATATCCATAGACTTGTATATTTATTGTACACCCGCATGAAACTTGTAAAAAATGCTGCTTCTCATGCCTTGTTATGTAAAAGGCCACATTAGGGGAGACTAGAGAGGTGAGGGCAGAGGCAATGGGTGATGGGGTTAGAGTTACATAATCAGGCCAAAAGAAACCAGGCCACGAAACCAATGACACAGAGCTGCTTACAGGGGCCATCTGTCACCAAAACACAGGATTATCACTGATGAAAGGCAAAAAATGCGGAGCAGAAGAGTCACACAAGCCCAGTGTCCATGCTCTGTCTAGATGGCGTCAGGGCCGCAATGTTTTATAGGTTTTAGTGTTTATACCAAAGAGTCTTTGCACTGATAATTCCACTACACTCAGAAGAGAAATGCAAGCAAAATGAAAGTGCAAGTATACAAAACACAACTGCAGTCAATACGTTAAGATGCGATAAGAGAGTCAAACCCAGCAAACATCACACAAATGCAAGTTGATCCAAAAGCTAAAGTAATCCTAGTTGCTCTCTCATTGGACATGTCCTAGCTTGACATTTGGTTACATTAATAAATATTATCCACTAAAAGGTCTCAGAATCTTAAAGCATAGTGTCAGGAGTGTCGTCACAATCCTTTTAACATTGCAGTTTGCGTGTAGTACAACTGTGAACTGCAAAAGCAGTCATAAGCATACAACCACAAAGTTAGAAACTCTTTGAATTAATTAGTTTACAAACATTTGAAATGATAATTTGAGCAGCCAGAAGTATGATGCTGCAGGTCCTCTGGTCGTGTATGTTTCTATGCTGCAAGTGTTGTTAAAACATTTGGCTGAAATGTTTTGGCTATGTGAGAAGCCCAGAGAAAAAGAAGAAGATATATATAGATACATATGTTTTTATTCACAATAATTAAGCTTTTGTTTTTAAATAAAGCATCGTTTTGTGGTACTACAATTATTCAAGTAAGAACCTCAAAAATGGAACTTGCCATTACGCTGGTGAATTAGATGAAATTATAACCAGAAGGGAACTCAGACAGCACAGTAATCCAACACCAGACAGAAGACAGACAATTGAGCCTGCAAAAAACATTTGTTTACACAGCCAACTAACATTTATTCACTTCCACTAAAGTTCAAAATAATAAAACTTAAACCTCAAAAACATCCTGTTTTTTTCTTGTTCTTCTAGAGTTTATTCAACCATAACTGTTTTCAGTGTTGCTGCAATGTGATGTGACGCTTTTTAAAAATAGGTAGTAGTTACAAGATGGATTTTGTTGGCTCGTCTGTGTGGGTGGGGGCGCTAACGCAGACAGAGACAGAGCGAGAAAATGATAGTGAAGCAGGTGTAAAAGGCATTGAGGGAAAACACAGAACATGCTCACATTAGGGCTTTTCAAGATATAAAATGCAAATGATGGCAATTTGAATTCTACACTATTATATTAATTTTGCTGGAATTTACCTCGGCTGACCATCAGTGTATCATACAGTCTGACAATAAAATCAAACAAAGCTTTCTGTATTTTAGGTCAGTCAGGATTTCCAAAAATGTTTTATTTGTCAGATGCCAGAATAACTATGGAAATAACTTTTAGCTTTCTTTAAATTTGTAAATGTTCATAAATTGCAATAATATCTGTAAAAGTTACCTTTAAACTGTACGACTTGGGTCAAACATTTTGGGTTTTCTTCCATGAGCTTCCAACAATAGTTTGCAAGAATATTGGCCAATTCCAACTGGAGTAACTGAGTCACTTCTAGACACACTTTTGTAACAAATTTGTTTGCATGGTTACAGTCATTGTCCATTTGGAAGAGCCATCTGGGACCATTTTCTAACTTCCTGGCTGATTTCTTTAGATAAAGTTTCAATATCTCCTTACATCTTTTGTTAGGATGCAATTTTATGCAGTGCAAAACTCCCTCCTGTAGCAAAACACCCACAAAACATGATGCTATCTCACTTAAACTTTGCAGTTGGGATGTTGTTCTCAGTCCTGCAAGCTTTCACCTTTTTCCTGCAAATGTAACAATGGTCATTATGGCAAAATGCAGGAATTTTAGTTTAATCTGACTAAAACAATAATAAAATTTCTCCTTTAGATCATCTGTGAGCTGAAACAAGCTGAAATAAGGCTGTTGTTTTTTGAGAAATGACTGAGTGGTCTTTTAGCCCATTGTCATTATCATCTGGTCTTTGCTAGAGCTTTACCAAATTGTTTATAGTTGTAGTAATCTTTTAATAAACCCCTGAATTTACAGAAAGTAACAAAAACTCCTGTTATTTTAGCATTTGGCAAATAAAAACTTTTGGTAATTCTGTGAATTACTAAGTATCTGGTTTCAACTATACTTCACAACCTACTAGTTTTCTGTGTATAAACTAACACAGAATTTGACTAAAGCTTATCTAAAAAATTACAGACTTATATTAAATTGATTTAAGACTGTGAAATGAGAGGTTGCACTGATGAAGAAAGTCAAACCTACACACAAATAACTGAAGCACACAGATCAGCTATTATTGCTCAAACAGCACAAAGCTTAAAAACTAATCAGTTAGCACCAGCTGTTATTGAATCCACAAGTTTATTATTAAT
>CAEGAF010187854.1:0-21982 GCA_903067075.1 Micropoecilia bifurca | reverse complement strand
CTTTCTGTTTAAAACTTGTGTAAACTAACAAATCAGGTTGCAAGGATGACATAAAAGAGTAGAGAAATCTGTGTTTAGATTATATTTTTTGTAACAATCTTCTGGTTATTCCTGAAATCCTCCATTGTGACTTCAAGAAGATGAACACACTGATGTACTTTCAGGTACTTTACTGGATAATGAAGAGGTGAAAGTTGTCCTGGTTCTGCTTTTAGTCAAAGATTTCAGACTCCAGAGCCACAATGGCTCTTTAAAACTTTAGCTAAAAAAATAACTAGCTTATATTTTAAATAAAAAGGCATGTTTCAGTAGTTTCTCCAGTTTTTTATGGAATAATTGTATAAAAGCTTCTACAACAGAATGACATTAAAATCTATATATTCTTTAGATCTGTTTTTCTTGTCAAAGTGTGGAAACTATGTGGTTTTTCTAGCTATATCAGTTGTATTAATAAAATTGTGGTTATTTGAAAATTACAATAAATTTCTGCTGCAAACATTTGTCAAAACTGAAAGCCGTTTTTTTGTAAACTTCATTTAATATTTGTGGATCTGAATGCATTTTATTTAGATGGATTGTGGGCAAAAATTGGTGTTTGGATTGTTGCTAGATCTTTGACCTATAGATGTAGTTGAAAGAGTTTGAGTTTTTGTTGGCTTTTTTTTTTTTTAACTCTGAGGCCTTAGTTCTCTGAGCTATGCTTGCAATCAATGAGGTGACTTATGATTAATTGTCCATTAATGATTTATTAAATTAAAATTAGTTCCAGTTGATTAATTTCAATCCTTTGGTCCTTTGGACCTTTTCTTACTGTTGTAGTTCCAAATTGTTGTAGTTTGGCCGCCGTCCAGCAGAGGGCGCCGCTGGTCATCCCAGATCTGATAGATGTTTTCTTTTCTTTTTTTTATTCGTGAAATTTAAAAATAAATGTGTGATCTGAGCTTCATGAAATACTTATTTAAGGTTCAGAAATATAAATATATACATATATTATTTATTTATACTTTTTATTCTGAACTATTATTGAAGGTGTGTGCTGTAAAAAGGCTAAATGATTAAAAATGGCTGCGACAGACTGGCGACCTTTCCAGGGTGACCCCCGCCTCTCGCCCTGACCCCATTAAGGGACAAGGGTGTAAAGAAAATGGATGGATGGATTAAAAATGGCTTTTTACTCAAAGTTTTTATTGTTTAATTCAATAAATTATATTATTAAAAACTTCCTTCTTTTCAGTAACTCAATTTACACCCAGAATTGTTTTCCATCCTTTATTTCAGTAGATTGTGATTATTTTTTCAGGTTATTGGCAGTGTAAACAACATTTACGGTTAGAATATAATATTAGACCAATAAAAACAATACAGAATACAGAAATCTGGCTCAATTATGAATATGTTTATTACGTACTTAAATGTTATTTTCAAAAGCAGCCAAGCTCAACATTGGGCTGGAAAACTGAAGCTATCAGAAGAAATTAAAGACCTAAAGAAGTTTGTTTTATCATTTGAACCACAATAAATTACAGTCATATGCAAATATCTGCTTGCAGCTGACTAAATTTGACCAAACACAGTTAAACATGCAGGAAAAGCGATGGCTCAGAGCTGCATGAGGGCTAAAGTTACATTTTCCAACAGCCTTTAAACATCCAGCCTATAATCAGACTCTGTCATTACACTGAAGCTGCAGCTTAGATCATGTGCCGAGTCCAGAGCAGCACTTGAATTTAGCTTGAAACTCTCTTCAGATGTTCTGGAAGTCCTGGGGTTTTTAAATCCGTGTTTTAGACGCGCATTTTCCACCACTTCATCAGTTTATTTTTGACATAATCTCACGCTCAATAAGCAGTTTCTGCTTGTAAATTCAGCTGTTTTACATGCAATCATCGCTGCCAGGTGGGACTCATTAATGCCTGCGGTTGAGGAGCAAATGTGACTCAGCTAAACAGCAGCAGAGCCTCCAGTTTACTCTTTATGCATCTTTGATTCTGCTTGAGTCATGCAAGCGGTTTCCTTTAACTGGATTACCAGAACTGCTGTCAACTCACCACAAGACAGAAATTATAAGATGGACAACTCGAGGCTAAAATCAGCACTTTCTGTGAGCAAATGGAAAAAAAGAATAAATAAGACAAATGAAGTAATGCATCGGTTCCACTTCACCACTACCCCTCACCTAGCTGCAGACTCAAAGCTGTACAGTGACAGTAGAGACGACCGACCTCAGACTCATTTTTCCTCCCATAAAGTTGAAAACCTCAAAAAAAAAAACATGTTTCCGCTGACTGGCAGCTTTTATTCCCTCCTGGATGGGGAGGCAAACCGGTTCAGGAGGGGCGAGTCTGGGAAAATCTGCAGCACACATCCCACCACCAGCCAAACCAACGACTCACAACGTTTTCTGCATCGCACTGACCAGAAATTATGGTATAGGGATCCACAGTGAAATCTCTGCACCAACGTAGGGTCTGCAACACGTCAGCTTCTTCTGTCGATGAATGAAGCTTTAGTTGCTTCACCAGCTGACGAGCTGGCATGGAAGCTGCTTGGTTTCGTGGTAAATCAATACAATGTGGTTGACCAGATGGAAAAAAAAACCTTCATATGAAGCACACTCCTTTCACACAAACCTGTAGATCACATTAAACTCACTGTTTATTTTATCCATACATATAAAGCTGGATATTTATGGGTAAAAGTGAAAATGTTGGCTTATTTATGAGCGTGTGGCCCAAATGTTTTAATTCCAGAGGTTTGGATGGTGCTTTATGAATAACAGGACCGTGAAAATAAAGAAGCAAAATTTGCTTCATGTAAATTTTGATTATAACTCTTTGTTTGTGCCATCATGTTATTTTCTAATCAGAATTAAGATTTCCAAGTTATAGTTTGGATTTCCCATGAAGTCATCTGTCTAAAGTATTAACAACCCCTTCCAACTTTTATTACGTCACAACCACAAACCTCTCTATGTCTGTGATAGGCCGACATAAAGTAATAAAAATTGTGAATGACAAATCAATTCTGAAAGGTCAGACATATTTTGTCCTTTTAACCAATTAGATTCCTGTTATATCAGCTACCATCACACAGCAAAACATGTCTAAGAATGGACAAGAATGGATGTGATTCTAAACAAACACATCAAACATGGAATGGGAGTGAAGGTCAGAGGTTATAGGTTGAAGGTTGGAGATAATACAAAACAATCAGGGAAGAAAACTACCTTACAAGTAACTTTTCAGCTAGAAATAAAAGCTTGCTTTAAGTCAATAATTCATTAATTTATTGATTGTAAAATGTATTAGAGCCACTGACAGATTATTTCATTTACAATAATACAATTTTACCTTGTCGTAAGTGAAATTATCTGCTTGAACTAAAATGAATTCATTGATATTAAGGAATTATTGACTTCAAATAAGCTCCTGTATAGCTGAAAAGTTACTTGCAAGTTTGTTTTGTCTTATTTCAAGTGTAATCTTGAAATACTCTTACCAAAAACACTTGATAAGATTTAGCATTTTTGTCTTCTCCAATATTATCATTTCAATCAAAAGTATTTTATGTGTTAAAATGGCTTAGACCTGAATTTAATAGAGAATTTCTGCGAATACTTGACAGTCTGACTGAACTAATTAAAATAGGAAAACATTTTTACATTTACAAAGTTGCTATTTGAAAAATACACCAGTAATATTGTTCTTTAGCGGTTATGTGATGTCACAATATGTTTCTTTACTGCAAGAGTCGTCTAGTAGGAGGGACCGGGTCTAGCATGCTCTTTTGTCTGTCAGCCATATTGGATTTCACAAAAACTTATTTCTTGCATTTGCAGCTGATGACCAGTAGTTGATGGTGTATTTTATGATGCATTAGTGTCCACCTCAGTGGTCTGTGTGCATTTATAACATAAAAATCCACAAGAAGCACAGAAAATGGCTCTACAGCTATCCACTGTAGTGACCACTATGCATGAAAAGATTAAATTTTATTAGTAAATTGGACGTTTTTTCCAGCAGCTTCAAAAATGAACCTGGTTGCAGCCATACTGGATTTTCTAGGTGGCTCCAGAAAAAATGGCGCCTTCTTCCTCATTGCACCATATAGTAATTTCAGAAAATTACTTCCTGTGTTTGGTCAAAACATTTAAAATGGGAAGCAAGCCAGAGGCAAAAATGGTAAAGCAGTTAAGACAAGCATCTATGGTTATTTTGACTAAATAAAAAGGAACAGCAATTATCCTGTAGTAAATGCAACTCAAGGTGTTTTTTTCCTCCTTGTAGCCTGATTTAGTTTCTAAATTATTTTTGCGCCAAGCTAATTTTCCACAGCTAGTAATAAATTTGTAGATTAAGTCATACTTGCGAAGCTTTAACACGTCGCAGGTGGTGCCAGAGAGAAAGAGTCGTATGAGGTGAGTGAGGACTTTGTTGAAAGTATCCAGGCTGTGTAGTCTTCTCCTTCCAGACCGTTTCCATGTCTCCCTCAGGTTTCCCAGACATTTTGGAAAGACAGACTCATTTGTCTGACAGCTTTGAGTTTTGGAGAGCTGTGTGCGGGTCTGTCTGGGCTTTGGTTTAAAAAAAAGAAAAGAAGAAGAAATAAGCCTATTTTCTGCCTTATGACTGCTCCAGAACAGGTGGCGCTCATTTCCATTCCTAAAGCTGCCAATAGTACTAGTAATCTCATTTTTCAGACAGACTGGATGAAGCCCGAAATATAGTTAATACTGTTATGTTGGTCCTGGCTATAAGATAATGCTACTCCTCACTGCTGTCTGCTATACGGAGGACCAAAACTGACATAATAAAAAATAAAAGCATAAATGTTTTGGTCCACTGTACTGCTACAAGATGCACAATGGCACAATTTAAAAACTCAGGCTCTGCAACACAGAACATGGTTGGTTAAAGCGACCCACTTCTCAGCATCATATATTTTATATTTAGAAATTAAAATAATAGCCTGCTTGCTGGAAGAAAGATTAGTTTAAAAAAAAAAGTTTTACACCTACTACTTTATAAAGCATCTTAAAACAACTATAGTTGCATCAAAGTGGTTTTCAGACAAAAATAAACATTAAAAATACGGAAAGGTCAAAAGACTCTTGCTTGTTTTGTTGTAAGGTTTTGCATATAAAGTATCTACAACATTTTATTGACCTTTTAAAAACAAATGACAAGTTTTTAGTCAAAAAACAAAAAATGATAATTTCCACCTGCATGTTGATGCTAATCAAATATGATTTAACAGATTATAAATTACTGTACCAGCTTTTCGCCACTTCAGAATCTTAAATTACATTTGAGTCGTTATTTAAATCTCAATAAAACCAATCAAATTCTACATAAATCTATTTTTTCCTGCATCAACAATAAGTGTAAATCTGCTTATTTAATGGTAATTATTACTAATAATTTACTTTTACTGGTACTAAATGTGCAAACATTTATAACAAGTACAGTTAATATAATTTGGGAAACTACTCCAATGACCCGTTGCAGCAAAAGAAAAGGAAGTTTTATTAAAAATAGTCCTACATTTAAAGATAAGACAAATCTGTAGTCATTTTTATGGAGTTTGCATCTTTGTTTTTTTTAGTTTTAAGTGATTTAAACTCTTTTAATAGAATACAACATTCTATTTAATAGTCAAACTTAAAGCTAACATTGTTTAAAACCAAACTAAGTCAAAAAGGTTTAAAAAGCCTCACTATGCTTGAAAAAAATCATTTTATTTTGTGGAGGTGTGGAAATGCAGGCAAGTACTTATTCACAACCAGGATTTAGCACTTCGCTATTTATTACATCGTTTCCTGCAAAACGATAAAACTCAAGCCTGACATTTATTCACAATATTCTGAAAAAAAGAAGCCCCAGAACACCTCAGGAACATAAGTTCCACACAGATGAGGGCCACAAAATGCTGAAACAGTGTTTGTAAGTTCGTTTGGGCTCCTTTTGCTGTCTTCACACAGTCCAGAGGACACTTTGGTCAGCACGGCTGTAAGAACCGGACAGAACCAGGAGGAACCAGTCTCATCTTCAGTACCAGTAGGACTTCTGGTGCCTCCTGTGCTCCTGAATACCCAGTTTCTCCATGACATCCTCTTCCAAGGTTTTCAGAGATGGAACATAGGTTTTTTCAAGCGCGTCTTCAGGACTGGTGTCTTTGGGCCCGTCTGTGTGGAAACAGAAATAACTCCAAAAGTGAAAAGTGAAATTAAATGTGTTTTAAAAGTGACCTTTTTTGCTTCCTTGAACAAATATTCATTGGAAATGTAAAGGGCTACACATAAAAAAATTTTTTTTTAGCACAAAACTGTTCTTAGAAAATAAGATTTCAGTCTGCTCAGGTCTTCCTAGTTTGAGCTTCTTTCAGAATGAGCTGCTTTAGGGCCTGTTGTCGCTTTAAATCCAAATAAGCAGCCAGAAGCCATTGCAGAGCTTTTCTTTAGGATAGTAAAAGTAAAAACGTCCAGTCTACTGCCTTATAACCCAAGTTTGGGACTTGACCAAGAAGAATTATTTCTTCAGGAAGAATGTGGAAAAAACTTTCCAAATAAACCTGGCTATGGCTCTTGTCATGCTTAATGGCAACAAATAACTAGCATTTAGACTTTTAAGTCACGGTGAATGAATTCTGGTGAATGAATACAGCAGTAAAACCAGTTGACCGAAGGAGCTGGAGCTTCGCTTGGGTTGCTAGGTGACGGGTGGAATTCTGCTGCGGTTGCTAGGTAACGGCACATTGCCCACGGAATGTGACTTTTTCATCAGGAGGTTTTTGAAACGGCTCATCTTCCAGACACCAAAAGATATTAACTTATTGCCAAAAAATGGCTTGGGCTGTTTTTAGAAGCAGTGGAGACCAAAATGGAAGTACAAAAATGATAATTTTGCATAATAGGTCCAATTTAAAGCATTTTGAAAACATTTCTGTAACCTTTCATTCTATTTTTAAAAAAATTAAAACTTTTTGTGACTACTTAGCCCCCCCCCCATATTACAGGAAATATACCTGAACAAATACACAAAAACATATAAACAAAAATGACATCATTCCATACGAGCTTAACCAATGGTGAAATTCCTTATGTGACTTTGATTTGTGGGAATGACAGGTAGTTAAAGTTACTCTGGGTGTAGTAAATAAATCATCTGGTTTTCATGTGATCTGCTCCCCGCTCACCTTTCCACTGCAGAGGCACGATGCCGTCTCGTCGCTCCACCACAGGTTTGGGGATGATTCGCCCCGTCCTGCTGGACACTCTCACCCTCTCGCCTTCTTCTGTGTACTTCCACTCAATCTGAGTGGGCTTCCTGTAGATTAACCATCAAAATGTAACCACAGAAAATATCTGCTCTCCGGTACTTTAAAAGCTGCCAAATCACTCAACATTAGATTCTTTTGTCTATCAAAATATTTGGAGACAAAAGCAGACTTACTGAGAGATTAAATTACAACTGGTGCCTTTTTTAGTGATTGCTATCCTGCTTTCTGCATGTTTTAACTTTATACAGAATGTAACTTTTTTTCACAAATGAAGAGTAAATAATTTTTCATCCCATATATATTTATGATTGTATTGGAGGGAAACATTGGATGTACATTTTCCTGCATGGTAAATTGTTCCCACCACTAGTGGAACAAGTCAGCTTTGGGCCGAGGGGCGGAGCCAATTACTGGGCCCCTAACGAATCACCAGGCCCCTCACCTAAAACGACTGCATCACTGGAAACTTTTCAATAGTTGGGGTAGAATGAAGCTTTTCGGCTAAACCGTGAGTGAAACAGCCATTGGGACTGACTAGTATATATTCCATTGGGGAAGGTAACTTTAACATTAATTACACCTTTCTCAACAGGTGAGGGCGCACTTTCTCTGTCTATAATCAGACATTTAAGCGACTTGAAACCATTCCTCCCTCCCTGGGACCTCCAGACCCGGGCCCCCATCCGGCCCGGCCCAGGGGGCAACCGCCCCCCCCCCAGCTTCTCCCATAGCTCCGCGCCTGGTTCCCACATTGTTATAAAAAATAACAACAGCATCACAACGTAAAACACTTTAATTTTGTAAAGAACACTTAACACAGGAATTGGAAGATATTTTAAATATCCAAAATAAAACATGACAATGAAAAACTATATAAAAATGAAAATATAAACCATGTACAATTAAAACCATGAATAAAATGCATTATGAAGTCTCTGTAAACAAAATATCCCTTGTTGGGTTCATTTTAATTGATCGTGATATTATATAATTGATCATGATATTATATTCATTGCTTATTGCGGCACTTTGTCACTACAATGAACTCTGTGTTCTGAATTTAATTGAAATATTTCTTAAGGTTTTCACACGGTTAAAACTTGCTGAACTTAATAAATGCGTCCTGTTTTTTTGTTTCCTCTTTATCCTACCTGTCTGATGGGTCAACGAGGGCGACATCACGGAGCAGCAAAGGAGCCTCGCTGGCAACGTAGGTCCCACGGTAATCCTGCACTTTCCCCACATACCTGAAATGCTACAGCAGAAAAAAAAAAACAAAACACAAAACTGTCACAACTCAGTCAGCTTTATGGCTCCATCTAGTGGAGTTAAAGAGTCTGGCTGTGGAAAAGAAAACAAACACTGAGCTTTATGGTAAAATATGAAAGGTTTTATACAAAGAAGGTTTTATTTTCTAGTACTTTCTGAAGACAAAACTATGTATCTAGTCATCAAAATATAAAGATCATGATACCAGGTAGAAAGAATCACATGAGATTTTAATAATGGAGTCACAGTATCAGTATCAATGTATCAGAGAAGCAAAAGCAGTAAAATGCTAGGTTGTGGGTTTTAAAATAGATTCTTAAATAAAAAAACAACTCTCACAATAGCAGGGATAAAAACACAAAAAATTACAAAGTTTGAATCCAGTCTGAACCAGACAGGCCAGATCTCGTACAAAATTTTAAAAAAGATGACACAAAAACAAGTATCAGAGCTGGATAACAGATGCCAACTTGAAACGCAAATGCCAACTTAGTACCAAAGTAAAAAGGTACTAAAATGCTCAACAGTCACAAACCTGCTGGTGTTTCTTTATAACCTAGCTGTTTATTATTAGTATCAAGCTGGATTACTAGTTACAAACTGTGTATGACTAACGAGAACTAGTGTGGAGAAACTTTGTGTTCAGCCTCTTGCTGCTGTTACAAACGTAGTTTCTAAGTTTCAAAACAAACTTAGAAAAATCTCAGATTTTGCTAAATATTACAGCATACAGTGAAGTCTTAATAAATTGCTTTCTTACCGTGTTCAGTCCTTCCAAAATGACCCAGTTTCTGCGTCTAAAGACTTGGATCACCTTTCCCTGCTTCCCTTTATCTTTACCAGCAAGAATCTCAACCTGCAAGGAAAAACGTTGTGAAACGACTTGACATTCAACATTTTACTGATAACACTGGTAAACCCAAAAGTAGTTATTGAGTTGGAAACACCAGGTTGTGTTGTATTCTTTTCTTTAGGATAGTAAAAGTAAAAACGTCCAGTCTACTGCCTTGTAACCCAAGTTTGGGACTTGACCAAGAAGAATAATTTCTTCAGGAAGAATGTGGAAAAAACTTTCCAAATAAACCTGGTTATGGCTCTTGTCATGCTTAATGGCAACAAATAACTGGCATTTAGACTTTTAAGTCACGGTGAATGAATTCTGGCTCACACTTTCTTACAATTTTTGTTTTTTTTAATCTGCCATGTTAGAAGTACAAGTCAAAATTAGCTAAACTTGCTGGTGTCTTTTGGATCAATGTCCTGCTGCTCTACCAGGTCTGTTTCTATGTTGTCAAACTACAGTGTGTCTTGAGAATCAAGATAGTTACTGGGAAATGTCAGACATGCTTTGATATTTTTTTGCTCCGCAGTGTAATCTTTTGACCATTTCCAAAGATTTTTTTTGGAAAAGGTCCAAAAAATAAATAAACTTAGTGTTCACAATTTATTGTTAAATTGTGAACACCAAACTAAGGCAACTGAGGTCTGCAGTGCTTTATGTTTTTTTGACCTTGATGATGTGTCATTAACAGGTGTTGCTTGTTCTTTTTCCACTGGTGGATGATTAGAGACCTATAATTTTTCCAATGTGGTAAAAGCAGACAGAAATTGCAGAGTTTCAGGCAAAGAAAAATAGAATCCACTGTATAATCCAGAACTGCTACAGTCATCCTCAGGTGAGACATTGCCAACTACATTTAGGGAATCAGATTGTCCAATCATAACAATTTCATTTTTATTTATCTTTAAGTTAAGGCAATGAACCTGCACCCAAGTCTGAGGAGATGGGGTAGCTTTGAATGTTTTGTGGTGTTTTCCAGTAAAATAAAACACTAAAAATAAGCAGTCCAGGCAGCTCTTACAGCGTTGGACCATTAGAATGAGCCTGTGAAGACTTGATTATTCCTTCAGTGTCTTTCTCTCACCATGTCCCCCTTCAGTAAGGCCCAGTCCTCCGCCTCAATCGGCTCCACCATCACCTTCTTCCTCCTCCTTCCCGGAGGATTCATCCTCTTAGCGGCCTCCGTCCAGGGCCTGTTGGTGCCGTAACGGTAATCTTTAGGCGCTACAACCCGGGCGGCCATCGAGAGGAGAGCGGTCAGCCTCATGGTGCTGAAGGAACCACAGCAAATAACGTTATCCGTCTTGTCAACTCTTAATTCACTGACCCACGCTAAGCTAACGTTAGCTCAATGCTAAACATCCGTTAGCATTAGCTCTTAACTACTCGCACCTATTTTCACAAATATGTTACTGTAAAACTGCAGCTACTGTTTTAGTTTTATAATATGAAGGTGGATTTGAAAGGAAACTGAATACATAAAGTATATCTTACCCTTTGTTGATGTCAATGTCACATGTAGCAGGATGAGGCTTCTAGTTGTAGCGCCACCTGCTGGACCGGAGCGTCTCGACGTGACTTCACGCATGCGCAACTGCGTTTAAAAGAACGTCCTCAAAGACCAGTGACAGACTTTGCTGCATCAATTGTGTTTATTTAATCCCAAATGTACATTTCTGTATTTGATCGTTTCTTCTGAATTAAACTACATTTCAACCTCCAGAGTAGTTTGGGGAAAGAAAAAGATTTTTTAAAAATTATGATAAATAGGTGAAAAGCTGCTGATCCTATTGGTTAATTCTAATAATCCACGTATCAACCATGAAACCCAAAAGACAACAAAAGCAGGATTAATTTTTTGTAATCAACATGTTTATTAAATTGACTGGCAACTACAATGGCAAACTAGGCAGTAGCTTAAGATGAATGTCAGCATCTGAAATAAACAGAAAAAGCAAAACCCAAAAACTTAAAATAAAAACGCTTAAAAACAAAATTTACTCTGAATATTAAGTGAAGGATTTATAATCTTTTTTTTTTTACCATAGCTTTCCCTTTTTTTTCAATGACTTGATAAGCTTTTAAGCCGACACTGGTAAACAGATGAAATAACACCAACGTAATGAGAACAATCACATCCACAACTTTGTATCACAGCGAAAACAATAAGACCACTGAAGTAAAATGACTCGTATTCCAGTTAAAAGGTTGGGCAAAACAATAAAAAAAATTAAATTAAATTTTACAAAGTCAACACTCTGTAATGGTAACACTCTGATTTCTTAGAGGAAAAAAATACAATCAAATTATGTTGGCGTTCCCAATTTCAGCGATAACATTTTCGAAAGAAAATTCTGTGCAACTAATCTGTGAATGCAGTGAATCTTGGTGACACATTTGGAAAAATGTAACTAGAGCTTGTGTACGGAGTTTATGGTTCTGACGGGTTTCATTCAGATGATCTAGATACTTTAAAACGGATGATGCCTCCACCCCACCTTCACCTTTCAAGATCGAGCCGAGACGACGCTCAGGAATGTCTTTCTGCTTTCTACGCAAGTCGTCATCGGCTGAGATTTCAGGGCAGTTCAGTGGGTGAAACAGGCTGAACTAAACAGGGTCTGCATGTCCAATGTGTTTGGAAGCCAAGAAGTCTACATGTGGGAAAATGTAGAAATTCAATACACAGTTTGGTCACCTTTGGTGAGGCATTCGCTTCGAAGCAGCAACAGCTGCTGATGCTGAAGATGTCAAGACTGATCATGCAATCATTGACTCAATAATAAAGGGTTTAATGAGGCAGGTTGACACAAATGGGTGAAATGGTTTCAAACTAAAGCTGAGATGGTGAAAATTTGTTTTTTTCTTCTGTACATTATGTTTTAAAACCCACTGAATGGGAGTAGTTTGTGATTTAATCTTCTTTTGTGTTAAATGTAGCATATATTAAGTTTATTTCTTCCCTCAAACTGACAAATGTTTTGACACCTATTATTCAGTCTTTGTAATTATGTAATTGCACTTAGAAATAAAAAATATATAAACACCAAAATCCTGTTTGTACATGAGCTTGAAAACGCTCAGTTCAATTGTTTGAAGCCTGATCAGCGAATGTTTACTTTTGTTTATTCAGGGATATATAATATCCCAATAGCGGCAAATGGAAATTTGTCTTTCAATACAAACGTGTATTTTTAAATGTTTTTCCTCACATAATTCGCTCATTAATTAAACAGCTGAAATCTGGCCTTCTGCAGGTGTTTATTTCGAAGCCTGAATTTCAGAGAGAAGAATTGAGGGTTGTTGGTTTTCTTGAGTTGACGTTAAGCGCTGGTTGTTACAGGCTGCGGGGAGAAAACAAAACTGTAATTAGTCAAATGGTTTAAACATAAGCCGTGTAAAATTAATAAATACCATATGCACAAACAAAAAATACAACTAATGATTATTTTAGTATTATTCTGATGATTTTTTTAACACAATATTATAAATGGATAAAAAATGCTTATAATTAAATTCCTTTCTTAAATAACAGAAACATTTTAAATTCTAAAGCAATATTAACAAAATGCTGTCATTTACACTTAAATTTGTATTAAATAAGAGATATGTTGGTGTTGAACAGACACCGTATAAACAGACAACCAGGTTTGGTTTAACTGACTAATGACATGCAGCATCTTTACTAGCCTACAAGTATGTTAGTCGGTTCTAATAGTTTGATTGTAGCCATCATTACTGACATCCTCTCACCTTGTCTGCTGTTAGCTGGGCTTCTGCTGGGTTTTTCTCCTGGCCTTCCGGTTTCGACTCGCTCTGTGAGGAAGGCGCTGTTGCCTTGGTTCCCTCCACATCATTGAGTTTGGCCTCTGTGTTGGGCTTTTCGCCTTCTTCCTCTGTAATCTTTGGCCGCTTGGGAGATTCCTATCAAAGTGCAGCGAACGTTGAGGACAGCCTGGCGGTAATCTAACCGTGACGCTTTGGACGATCTGACCAGCTCACCTCTGTGGACTCCTCTGCTTTTCGTTTAGTCCCTCCCCTCTCGTTCTTCTCGTCGATGATCAGAGTACCCTCCTCTTCGTCACTGCTGCCCTCGGTGTTGGCTTTCTCTATGTCTCCAGTAGCTTTCGATGAGTTCTCATTCTTTGCCGACTAAAAAGAGAATAAATGTAAAAGCAATACAAATGTAAAAGTCACCATGAACCAAGAGATGGACATTAATTCATAAAAATATTCTATATAACAGCATTAGTGGTTTAAAACTTGTCTGTTGCATTGATATTTTATTTTCTAAAACAAAACCGTAAACCACAAGCAACAAAATAGTTGTACAGGAATTAAGAACTGCACAATATTAGGGAAGCATGTGATAATGGTGGTAAAAATTAAAATAAAAACAACATATATCTTACTAAACAGTATTAATCACTTTCATTGCCAATAAAAACCTATGATAGCAAGAAATTAGTAAAGCTGCTGACGAAAATCACAACCAAAGATTCATTACATTTATCTCAACACAGTAGTTTATTGAAAATATTGTTGCATTTGAGGTTATGGTGAAAAAAAAAGAAAAGAAAATCTGAACATTTCACTGCTCCCTTAGAACATTTTGTGCTGCTATCAACAGTGAAACATCTGAAAATATATCAGACAGAGAGAAGCAGATTACTTGGTACTTCTATTAATCTGAGTTGTTTGCAATATTGATGTTTTGCACAGCGACACAGTCATTCAGGCAGACCACCAACCTCATAGGCTTCATGAGTGACAGTGGGGTTGTTCTCAATTTCCCAGAGTCCCTCAGTAAAGCCTTTCCTCTTGTTGGTCTTTCCATATTTCTCCTTGCATTCCTCATATGGGAAAAGATCCTTGGCCCCGAGAAAAGCCCTGTGATCATTGGACATTTGAGATTAACCAACCAAAATCTGAAATCAAGCTCACAACAAAAATATTTCAACGACAGAGCTCTGCAAACTGCATGTTATTACCTGTGACAAAATGTATGTTAGTGATTGGTTGATTTGGTCAACAATGAAAGTAATGAGTAATAACTGAAGTGTAAAACATTTTAAGGATTTTTGTTTGAAATGTGCCAAGATGTGAGGCTACACAGTAATTGACAGCTGACCAATATAAAATAGTAAAGTGGCACAAAGTAAACCAACAACAGGTTAAACACAAAATACTTACGTCTCATGTGTCCCAAAGAAGAAAACCTGGTACTTGTTTGAGGGCGACTTCACAGCTCCTTCAGGTAGTTCATCAATCTGGGAAAGAAAAGAGAAGATGAATGACAAAATGCAAACTTAAAAAAGAAAAATGGGAAAGGATGCTTTCTCAAACTAGTCTGAGCCTCACAATCTAATAATAGTGAATTGCCAAACACCCTTTCTGTGCACCTTTTGGGTCTGTCATTCTGGTGCCATCAATAGCGCACAGCTAAGTACAGAGGGACAAAAACACCACCAGAATGATGGACAGACATGGTGACCATTTGCCTCTGCCAGACGGGGCTTTTGGCATCCGCCAGATAGGAGCTGTGAGCTGGTAGTTGGGGTTGGGCCCAAATTCTGTTGATACGAAGCTGATAAGATTGAATAAAGGGAGGGAAACGACACTCAAAAGTTACAGCTGAAAGTAAAGAGTAAACTGTCTGCAATCACTTTTACTAAGGCAACTTCTTGATCAATTACATTTTACTTTAGTAAAGTTATGTTTAAGTATTACTTCAGCACAATTTGGGGTTGTAAGAAAAATGAGAGAAAGAGACATTCCTCCATTTCATTTAAAGGGTGAGAAAAACATGAAAATGTAAACTTCACTCCAACATACAGAACCTGGTCAAACTGTATAAATAAACACAGAAAAGTAAAATGACCAAGGGTACTGTGACAAAAAAATAAACAACCCCGAAATGAACAGTGGCTGTCTTAAATGAGAAACTGAAGACATGATGTGACAAAACAAGTAAAAAGAAAACCGTTCCAGAAATAAAAGCACATAAACCGAGAGGCAGCGCAATTGTGAGGCCAGGTGCGCATGTTTACAAACAGCGACGCATAAAACCGTCACAAATAAGTCCGCAATTAAACAGCTGTAGAGAAAAACAAACGTATCTAATAAGCATTTAATGACTGTAAACGACTTGGCGCGCAGTTACACCGCATGTTAAGCTGTTAGCTAACGTCCGCTCACGGTCAGCGGCTGTCGGTGCTCGACATGACCGTTAAGAGTTTGTGGCCGACGGGGCTGTAACGGCTGCGGAAAGCTTAAAGTTGACGCTTAGCCGCTCCACAGGCCTCAGGGGACACGAAAGCGGCGCACAACGAGAACTAACAAATAATTCAATGACGGCCTCGGTGTTTAATAAGATATCTGCATTTTTTTTTTTACGTTATGGCGCGCAGGAAAGCAATGTGTAATCGCCAACTACTGGGTCTTTTCGTTTGCGCTGGCTAAAAACGGCCGCGCTAAGCTAACTCATGGTAGCTGGCTACCGTTAGGCCTCTCGGGTGAACAAGTGGAAGGTAGCAGCAGCAGACGGACAAATTCAAGTTAGCAGCACAGTCAAAGCTGGAAGCTAAATATGTAACGGGGGGAACTTACCCTAGCAGGCCAGTGTGGATAGCCCTTCATTTTAGCAAACACCAGGTCTCCAGGTTTGTATTCCTTTTGCCTGTTGGTTCTCGGCATGGTTTCTGGTTCAATATCAGGGATGGTTAAAATGAAAAGAAATGCTAGTATGGGTTAAAATTTCTTGTGAACACCTTCTGCGGCAAAAACCAAAGCAGAGTGTCGATCTGACAACCAGATAAACAAACCAGGCGCGGAAAAATTGGAGCGAAGACGCAGCGGGCGATTTTTTTTTTTCCCCCCCGTCTTCTTTCTTCTTCCCTGGATTCAGAGCAACGAAAACCACCCGCAGCCAAAAAAGGAGAGAATTATTTCTGCGCTACATGAATTTCTACTGCTTAGCGCGAAATATGTTCTACCGAGTAAAAACGTTAGTCCGTCCTCCGAACTATTTAGGTTTGAAATGGAAACCCGCTTTCCTCGACAGACGCGCCCCCCAGTATTTACATGAAATCAAAACACAGCGCCCCCTACTGGCCAAAACGTCACATCAAAGTCTCTCAGATTAAATACATGGATGACGTCGAAACGGAACCGAACCTCTACCTTTAATTTCGTATTTTTTTTAATATAAACTGGCGTTTATCTCAGCATTCATCTCATTCATTTCTGACCTTAATCTCAGAATTCTGAAATGTTCAACATTCGAAATGCTGAGATTAATCAATCAAATTTTATTTGTATAGCACATTTCAGTAGCAAGGCATTTCAAAGTGCTTTACGCAATTTAAAATAAAAACAGAAAGAGACAGAGATTTTTAAAGAGATAAAAAAGATTTAAAAATTATTTAAAGTAAAAATAAAATCATTTAAAAACATCGATGCACATGAGGACTTGCCCTTATGGGGTCTCCTCGAACAGAGTTTTAGCGACATCATACAGGGATTCTCCAACCTAAGACATTGAGATTTAAAGGCACTCAGTGTTGCAGCTGTTTTACAGTTTTCTGGAAGTTTGTTCCAAATCTGTGGTGCATAGAAGTTGAATGCTGCTTCTCGTTTGATTATTGTCAAAATATGGTCTTAAAATAATGGCCTACGTTTTTTTGTTTTGTTTCTTTTGCTTAAATCATTTTTTGGCAATAAGAAGAGGTAATTTTTTTCACCTTGTTTCCCCCCTAAAATCACTTCGGCCATTATTTCCAGATTCACCTTTCTGAACCTAGATTCAGGAAGGTGGCGATACGCTTTATACTTTTCAATGTACGGAGTGACTCCATATCAATGACCCTAATCCTTTTCCGTAGTATTGAAACGCACAACTATTTAGAACGAGAGCCTGTTGTTTCACAACCCGCTCGCTAGGGGGCTCTGTGGTTTCAGCTCTACTGTAAATAGCGCAGGAAAAAGACGTCGGCGCTCGTCCTCAATCACTGGATGATGAAGGCGAATGTTTTGATGGAGTCAAGGGAGTAATGGGCGTAGTTTACGAATGCAGAGTTACTTTAAAGCGACACATTGTGTTCGTTTTGCTCAGTAGCAGACATTACAGTTGAAACTTCCGCATCCGGGCAAGAAACTGTGAGAAGATAGGTCACGGTGGCCTAGCTAGCATCCGCTAGCTCCGTGTTTGCAGTCGATCAGCTCATCCCGTCTTTAAAGCTCTAATCGCTCTTATATTATCTGTTCAGCAACGATAGTCGTGCATTTAAAACTCGGCTCAGCTCACCAGGAAACACGCCTGCGCGGCTTTTTCACAGCGACTCATCCATGTCCACTAGTTCCCGCACAATACTGATCCTCAGTAGCCTCAGCAAACATGTCTCTAGTCGCTTATGGTAGCAGTGACGAGAGTGACTCGGAGGAAACCTCGACCTCCGCGGCGGCTGAGAGTAAAGCTAGCGGGTCAAGGCTCTTCTCTGTCCTGCCTGCGCCTAAAGCATCTGCAGCTGCAGCGTCCAGGGCAAAAAGCTCTGCAGCGAAGGAAAGCACAGCAGGCTTCCTGTCCAGTTTGCCCAAACCCAAGAAACGAACAGAGCCTGTCAAGATCCCTGTGCCACAACTTCAGAGGCGGGATGTAAGTTGAATCTGAGCCCTGATCATGCGCAGTGCTCACTCCGGTCGACCTGAGATGATCATTTCTAATCATTTCTATTTACAGTCAGACTCTGATGAGGATGAGCCGGTACCGAAGAGGCTGCAGACACAGGTAAGAGTGGGTCTGTTACGATAACACGTTTTACTGGACGATATATTTGTTCCGTAAGTTATTGTGATAAACGATAATGTTGTTTTGAGACCATTTTTAAGTAATATGATGGTGCGATGGACAGAGGAGTTACAGAACAGCCAGGCACAGGTTTAAAGTAAAAAATAGTTGTTTTTTTTATTTAACCCTAACTAAATAAACAAAATAGAAAAGAATGACAAAAAATCGGGCCCATAAAAGAGGTCAAAGTAACAGACATCAACTCAAACAAACAAAGACACAAGGGGAAACTTAAATACTGGCTGATCAGGCCACATACAAAAACACCAAGAGGAAAATACACAAAAACCTAACTGAAACTAACATAGAAGAATCCCCCCCCTCTCTGGATGATGAGTAATTTGCATCATCCAGAGGATGCAAATTACCAATTTGCAGTCTCAGCTGCCTTACTCCACCTCTCTGCTCTCCTGAAGGATTGGAGCAGCAGCACTGAGGAAACTCAAAAACGAACAAAGGTTAAATCAACCAACAATGTAGACTAAAATGTGTGCACTTATTCTAGAATACAATGTGATGTGTTGCCTTCTAAACAAAAGCAGTTATTCTGTAAATTAAATCCTAGACTTAAAGAAACCCAAATATAAGTGAGGTGAACCTGTTTATGGTGAAAGTGAATGTGAACCTGTTGTGTGTGGTGAGTGTGAATGTTACCACATTTGTGTGGCTGTAACTGCAGCCATCACAGATGGTGATGGCAAAATAATCATTCAAGAACACATTCTAAAAGATCTGTAAACTTTAAATTCTAATGAACATTTAACACTGGAACTGGAAAATAAACATTCAAAATAATCAAAACAGCAAATAAAATTAACTTTGAAGTCTGTGTAAACAAAATTGTCCTTCAAAATAACGGCTGGTTGAGACAAAATTACCAAACTTAAGACTTTTATCATCCAGTTTTTTGGTAGAAAGAGAGAAAAAACGGGAAACGATAAATCATGCCAATGGAAATTATTTTTAATTTATCATGCGATTTATTGATTATTGTGACAGGCCTAGTAATCAGTACTCACATTTTTGTTTGCAAACTTCAGTGTAGTTTATTGGAATTTTATGAGACGGGAAAAAAGCAAGAGTTGCACATAATTATGAGGTGAAAGTAAAATTAGATGGAGTTTAATTTGACCTGTTCTGTACAAAACTGTAAGCTGCATCAAAAACTAAGGAGATTTAAAGTAGATTTAAATAACAATTATTTTAGTTGTCAATTATTCTAGCATTTGTTTAATTATATACAAAAATTGACATTTTGTATATTTTTAATTTAAGCCTTTTTATACAGTATTAAAAATACATCAGTGATGTGAATCATCAATTCAATTCATTTTTTAAATAAGAAAAGACAAAGTATTCCTTTAGTGAATTTGAACTGGGTGAAACTAAAACTGAGTCACTCTTGGAGTTTTTACAGACAGAGTTTTTTTGTTTTTCTTTTATCATAAATGCAAAATGTACAAAAGCTTGTACATTTTTGGCTTAATTACTGCTCTGAATATTTCTGCCTTTTTTGGGGGGCTGTCTGCTCCAGTTAATAATTAATCCATCACTAAATTAGTTGATTATTTTAATAATCTAGCTCTGTTCATTTCACCTTCTGAAGTTCAAAGGAGTTCAAGAAAAACTAAAACTCCTCCTAGTTTGTCGCTGTAACAAGAATCATTCCCATTTTAACCAGTTTGACCGTCTCCCTCACCAGGGCGCCGGTTCAGGTTCAGGTCTGTCCTCCATTCTCCCCAAACCCAAAAACCTAACAGTGAAGGAGACGGACCGACCTTTGATCCCTCACACGCTCACCAAGCGTCCAAACCCCAAAGCACCCAAACCTGGAGCTGCTGCTCCGGGTCTGATCGGCTCCAGTGCGTCTCCCTCCGCCATCAAAGCCGCGGCCAAGTCAGCGGCCCTGCAGGTGGCCAAGCAAATCGCAGCAGAAGACCAGAACAACGAGGAGGACATAGCCCCTCAGAACTACTTTTCCTTGGAGGACGACTCCCAGCCTCTTCCCGACGTCGTCCCGATCGTGGATCCTGAGCCGGCGGCCCCAGCTGAGCCCTGTCCTTACGTAGCCGCTGATGAGCCGGGACAGTCCAATGCACCTTTGGACTTTGGAGGGAGCCATGAGGGAGCGAGCGCCTGGGACGGTCAATACGACCAGTATCAACAGCCCATGGCCGGCCCAGAGGCGTTGCCCGAGGTAAGAGCAGCTATCGATGGGAGCCAGTTTGAGTCAGACGCAGAGTAATGAATGCACTGTGTGCTCAAGGCTTTACTGATAGAATCTGACCTGAAATGTAACTAAAGCCAACTTTTACTGAAGCTAATGTTTATTTTAGGAATCGATTCATCTAATTTTGCACTTTATTCATTTAACCTATTAAGCCTTTTTAGAAAGATATTAAAACATGCAAACAAACAATTACATTTCTTTTTTTAAATATAAAAATTTGATTGCCTAATGTAGCATTTCTTTAGTGAATTTGGACTAAGTGAAGCTAAAACTGCCATTTGAGATGTTTTGGGTAAAACATATCGACAGACTAACATGTTTTCATCTTAATTGCAAAATGTACATATTTTGTACAGTTTTGGATTAATTTCTGCTCTGAATGTGGTTTTTTTTTCCAGCGAATTGCATTTTTTGGGGAATCTATACTCCAGTTAGCAATTAATCGATTACTAAATTAGTTGACGATTATTTCAGTAATTGGTTGGATTAATCATTTCAGCCCTAAAGCCAACATTTTCTCAGCTTGTTGTAAATAAATTATTTTTACGGGAAGTCCTTTGTTCCCATCTCTAAATATAATGAAGCTATACTTCAGGTGCTTTTTGTTTTCATTTAAAGGGTTACTATGACGCGCCGTACTACCAGAACCCTGACCCGGAGTTAGCGGAAGCCGAGCCGCCAGACAGCTCCACCATGTTTGACGACGAAGGGGTAAGAAAGATTTACTGTTTATTAATAAATCTGCCTTTCTGAACCCATTTATGCTTCAGATTTGGTTCTTCCAACTTGCAAACCTCTACAAACTCCTTCTCACTTGCCTGCTGTGCAGTTCATGCGGCTGCAGGGGAAAAGAAACCGAGGCAAAGAGGAAGTGAAGTTTCTGGAAATCAAAGGAGACGACCAGCTGAGTGGGAACCAGCAGTGGATGACCAAGAGCATCTCTGAGGAAAAACAAACCCGCCAGTCGTACAGCAAGGTGAACGTTTTGCATGAGCTCTGTGTGGTTTTGGTTAAAACCGGTAGACTTGGGTGCTTTTATTGGGAAAGCATAAAAATAAGGATGCATTTAAAGCTGACTTTAGTGCTTTTTGATGTTTCTTTCTGCAGAGAAGAGGAGACCAGCCTACGGGGCAACAGAGGCGAAAGCATCAGATAACGTATCTCATTCACCAGGTGAGCAGCTGCTGAAAGACGCAAAGCATTTAAATAAGAACTCTTGGAAACATTAACCATAAAGGAGAAGCTTCATTGATCATAGTGTTTACTAGGGCTGTAGTGATACAATAACCTCACGATACGATACACAATATTCTGCCCAGAATACAATATATATTGCGATATTCAGCAGACGATACAATTCTATACACTTTTGTGATTTTCTGAAAGTTTTTAGAGGGACAGATTGATTTTGGTGACATTTTGTGACTTTTATAGAGTTGGACTGAATTAATTTAACTGAAAACTGATTAAAAGCACCAACTACACAATACCTGGCTCTGGTTGGACACAGACTTAAAGT